>JAQQZY010000012.1:19671373-19681478 GCA_030068375.1 Ostorhinchus rueppellii
CACTCCGTTGCTATTTACACCCGGGTGTAAATTACAATGTTCACTATTTACACCTGGGTGCAAATAGCATCTGCCATAATGTTTTCCCAAAATGCAAAGGGAAATGCAGCAGCAAGTGACTATTTTTAATGAAGTTACACAATTCCAGTTATTATCTTGCATTCCTGTGCAAAACTACATAAAAATAATGGCAGCAAAAATGTGAAGTGTTATCTGCACTAAAGGTGGACACACTAAATATGGACGTTTTTGGTTATGATTTGTCAACAAGAACTATTTTATTATCTTAACTGGTCATTTTCTTAATGAATAACAATGAAATTGTTAATTTGAAACAAGTTTTTGATAAACTATGAAGTTTATTATGTTTTCTTGTTTCCATGACAGGTGGTCTGATATATTTAAGCACTGTATGTCCATCATTCTGGAACATGGACTCATCAGACCACATGGCCTTTTCCCAATGAAACACAGTCTAATCTTTATACTCTAGTAAAATACAACTTTACAAAAAAAATGTATTACCCGATAATAACCCTCAAGTTCAGTTTTATTATAAAGATGTCCACCACCCAAAACATGACTCCATGTTTTGTGGAAGAAATAAAAAAAGAGGTGAAACAAAGCAGGGAGTAGGAGTATAGCAATAAATAAGAGAAGAAGCTGCAGGTCCAAGCAGTCAAGTAAAAAGAAGATGATTTAGAACTAAACTTGTGTAACGTGTTGTTGTTCTACATCCAAGCTAAGGGTATTTTATAGTTTGGTAGCAACAGTAAAAGTAGACTTATTCCTGGGGGGGACAAGGAAAAAACTGCTGTACCTTTTTACTGTGCTGTCTGGCATTCTCTCTTACTCTCCTTTGAAACTTGCCTTACAGTGGTGTTCAGATGTTTTAAATCATGATATTAAAAATAGGCAAGGCAAGTTTATTTGTATAGCACAATTCATACACAGGGCAATTCACAGTGCTTTACAAAATGGAAAAAAGATTAAAAACACACAATTACAATTAAAACATTTTTAAAAAGTAAAACTAATATCTTTATCCTAGATCTGTCTTGCGAATAATATTTAACTGCATCCACCTACTGCTTTGTATGTTGAGTTATCGTAAACCGGAAGGCTCATATCATCCATTATTACCACTGATAAACACTAATCTAAATAATCAAGTAATGTTTATGGTGTGTTGTTTCTGAAGATTCACATGAGCTTGTTTATAATCATTAGCTAATAGGTTAACTGGGATGTTGATAAAATGTGGTGAAATTGGGGAAAAAGTAGGACAATGTTGCTGTTCCTATTATACAGTTGGTGTGATAAATGACTTCTTGTCTTTTATTCATGGTTTTATATCTCTGTTGGACTGGCAATTGACCGTGGCCACATCTGAGTTTCTAAAATTTAAAAAACAAAAAAAATAAAGATTTCACTTTTTTCATATATAGAACCACTTCTATCATGCCTTCATTGGCTCTTGATAAATGATTCTAATTACCTCTGCCAAGGAAGTTATGTTTTGGCCAGGGTTTGTCGGTTTGTTTGTTTGTTAGCAACATAACTCAAAAACTTATAGATGGATTTTGATGAAATTTTCAGGATATGTCCGCTCTGGGTCAAGGAAGAGATGATTAAATTTTGGAGGCAATCCAGATCACCAAGAAGTTTTTAAAAGATTCTGTATTATTCCGAGATAGGGCATGGCGGCACAGAGTTGCATATGAGGTCATTCAGCGCCGTTTAGTGGAGGAAAGTACAAACACTACCTTAAAACCAGAGCGGACATATTCAGAAAATTTCATCAAAATTCGTCCATAACTTTTTGAGTTATGTTGCTAATAAACAAACCCTGGCAAAAACATAACCTCCTTGACGAAGTTAAAAAAAAAAAAAAAGTGCAAATATTACCTTGGCTGAGTGCTTTTCTAGTTGTTGGTTTTTTTTTTGTTTTTTTTGGGTGGGGTATGTCCTCCCTGTCCCCCCTGGATTTCCACCTATGACTAAACACAAACTTCATGGAAGCGTACCAGAAAAACCTTCTGAACAATGAGTAGTTCAAAGCACTTGATCAAATTAACAATGCCCATGTGATAGGATATTTTCAAGATCGATCTGCCGGACATCTGACTCTTTCCAACTAATCTTGAACCTTTTCAGACAGCATGAACAATATGGTCTAAATAATGTGTCTATTGTTGTACTTGTCGGGGCAGAATCTGTTGTTTATGACACACAGGGAGTCTCTCAAAGTTCTTATCTAACAGGCAATTCCGTTTGGCACTGAAAATGTCCTTGTCGTTGCTGAAAAACTGCTCGCGTAGGGCACCGGCTAGGACACTCGTGTTGAAGTATTTTTATCTAAACTTTGCTGAACTTCCTAGTAAAGTCAGGGATAATACATTCAACTTTGTGTGTGTTTACAGTCTTTGTGATAGAGATAGTCCTTGCATAACCGTTTTGCAAAGCCCAAGCAAAGTAGTTCTGTTTCATTAGAGGAGTTCATAGTCAGTATTATGTACTTTATTACGTACTTGATCAAGGCTATGGTAATTCCTCTACACTCAACCACTATGCTGTATCTATGCAGTGGAAGAAGGTAGTTAAAATGCTAATTCATCTCAGTTTTTATCACTACACATTTAGTTCAGTACAGCCCAAATCTACCTACATATGAAACCTTTAAGAGATGGACTGTATATTACCAAGTGTAACTCTCCAACTCCACTCTGCTGAGAAGATGTTTAATAGGAGGTCTCCCCATCTACAACCACAAGTGCCCCTGGGACTCTTCGTTTGCCCTAATCCTGTTGCGTAATGTTTTCTTGACGTTGTGCCTGGCTGAAAATCAATTAGCAAGCACTGTAATCGCACAGAGCAGGAAGACTCCTGGACGTTATCCAACCCACTTAATTTGTTCCTGAATGGACAAGAATTATACTGTGCTTATACTCGGGCGAGTTAGTTTTTCCTGTTAGTGTAGTGGATAGACATGGGCTTTGTATGTTGCTCAAACATCAGGCTAAATTAAGATGCTTTCCTAACCCCTCCACCAGATGATCTAATCAATGCTCTGTTTTCCTATCAGCTTTTCTCACTTTATATGTTCAAACTCCCGGAATCCTCATGGTGTTTCTCTTCCATCATCTGTCCCCTGCAATCTGCTTCTAATAGTTTTTTGTTTTTCTTTACCCAAGAGAACAAATTCTGAACCAGGGGACTGAGATAGAAGGGCGTCTGAGGAAAAACTCAGCTAAAAGCCTACCCCCAAGTCCAATGTGTCTCTCATTTACTGTAGAGTGAAGGACAGACAGGGGATAAATCATATACACCCAGTGGATTAATATGCGCCTATCGAGATGAGAGCAACAGACAAGGACATGCACATTCCCTTAGATTTACTCATCAATGGTAACTCCATTGGGAAAAGCTCATATTTTTTTTTACTTAACGGAAATATGATAAATGAGTTCTATGCAAATTGAGGATTAAATAAGCAAAGCACAGTAGTGTGTAATGCATTGTGAGACAGAATGTTAGAACAGAAAGACAAACAGGCCGACATAGTCGCACACTGTGGCACTGATGAGTTGAATGACCTCGCTGCCATGGGGGATGCTTATCTTGGAAGTGTCACTTTTATGAGCGAGTGGATGCGGCCATTAATAAAGGCAAGTGCCAGTGTCTCGTTAGACTCCCGGACCCCACGCTAGCTCGGCAAAGCGAGGGCAGCCATGCACAAGAACTAGCAGGGTCATCAAACTGCTAGGGGACTCAGCCCTGACACGCCAGGCTAACACCCACAATAACGTCAAGCAGAGTCCCAGCTGCTTATCTCTCGCAGCTGTTCCTCAGTGCAAGCTCAACACCGACAACATTTGTAACTGATGACAGTTTAAGTGAATAAACATGAAACTCCAGTTTCGGTTTCAAAATATTTGTCTCCCTGAGGATGGTCTGTGTGAGTAAGAGCCAGAGTTTGCACGGCTCCTGCATATGTATCGGTGGCGTTCAGTTCAAGAGATTAAAAAATGGAAAGGCTGAATGCACAATCACTGTCCAAAACTGATTTCTTAACTCAACAAACAAAAGGACATACACTTAAAAGACCCATAAGTACATTTCTTAAAGGCCAAAATAATAAACTGGCCTTTCATCTTCCATGTGGAAATGTATACCTGATTTATGGTTTATTCAGCACTGTTGCCTCATATGTCACCTGTGTGTAGTGTTTGTGTTCGGTCTCAACCATAGACTGGAATAGACTGTTTTATTTAGTGGAAGCAATATAATCATTTGAAGATTAATGAAATCATTTTTCGCCAAATACCTGTGTAATAAACCAGATAAGGGCGATTACTCCTTCTGTGGTCATTGTACAGCAGCTTATTGAATTTAATCCCTTAAATAATACGCAGTGTATGATATTCCTGGAGCAACATTTGTATGTTTACAAACTATAAATTTGTGAGGTACATTTTAATTGGTATTCCATGGTGCACGAAATAAATAAATGCCAATAAGCGCAGAAGTGCAGAAAATACATATACACTGTCTGGACAATACTGGGACACATCACTCCTACAGATAGTTGCACTTCCAGTTCATTATACTAAATGTCAAATCAATATTTCTTTTAAGATTAAAGGCTATTGTTTTCCTGGTGAGAGCTGATGAAACCTTGCAGTTCCTTGGGGTTTAAAACAAGTTATGATCATGGTGTAACAAATATTACAGAAATTTCAAAGTAAATCTTTTCAAATAATTCTGATAATTAAAAAGTCAGCATTTATTCAAATTAAGGGGAAAAAACTAAACAAATGTAAGCATTTTGTCAACATAGATAACACTGTAAAGGAAATTAACCCTAAAAGTATTTCATGCAACAGTATTTATAGCTCAGTATAAGTATGTTGTAGCAGTTGTCACCATAGTTTTGTAGCACGGCCTCTTGTTTTTATCCTTTGACTATTTTGATGCCAACATTTCCTCTTTAGTGTGGTGAATAACCTTCAACATTGAATTTGCTAAACAGAAAATTCATTCACATTTTGCAAATTTAAAATTAATGCGTATGTGCTCAAGCCAGAATTAATTGGTATTAGCCAACTACATTTCTACACAGTAAAAAAAAACAGTGTCAATGTAACTCTTAGATAGTTTAATTTAACTCTGTTTCAGATAACATTTGGTCCCACTTAGAGAGTAAAATTTACTCTATGGCCAGTGTTAAATATTCAGAGTTAATTCTACTCAATTCAGTGTCAAAATTAACAATGAAATGTGTAAAAATATTTAACACTGATGCTTTCGCACTGCTAGAGTAATATGATTACACTTTATTGAGCTATTTTTACTCCAGATTTAGTTATAAAATGACTGTAATGTTTTACTCTTTATTTCTCTGCAGTGTTATTTTCTTCATTAGTTTACACCCTATGCTAATATTGAAACAATGTAGAATTGCAGGGGTCGAGGAGGTGGGGGTCGAGGAGGACATAAGTTTGCTCTATGGGTTTTAATCACCCTTGTACACAGGTGTCAAACCCAAGGCCCGGGGGCCAAATCCGGCCTGCCAAAGGGTCCAGTTCGGCCCTTGGGACAAATTTGTTAAATTCAAGAATTACACTAAGATATTCATAACCTTACAATCAATTTTAGTTCAGGTTCCACATTTAGACCAATTCAATCTCCAGTGGGCGAGACCTGTAAAATACTAATAGAATAGCATATAAATAATGACAACTCCAAATTTTTCTCTTTGTAAATGTAAACAGTTTCCTGTATTTACAATAAAGCCAAGTATAATTGAGCAAAAAATGTGAATAACCTGAACAAATATGACGAACCTGAAATGTCTTAAATGAAGGAAGTACAATTTTAACAAGTTCTGCCTGTTATTAAATGTTTTGTGTGTTTATCAGTTGTAACGTACATGTGTAAATGATAAACTGAGACATAATAGTGTTAAAATTACACTTATTTTTTCAGTTTGTTCATGTTATTCACATTTTTGAAAGGATCATTTGTTCATGTTATTCACATTATTTGAAAGGATTATTTGTAGATGTAAACATTTTCATAATTTAAATGTACTTTTTTTGCTCTAAAACATGAAGAAAAGGTTTGAGTTGACATTATTTATATAATATTTTGTTATTATTTTTCTGGTTAGGCCCACTGCAGATGAAATTTGGCTGAACGTAGCCCCTAAACGAGCATGAGTTTGACACCCCTGCCCTAGAACATGCTTTTACTTTGGTAGAGTAAAGTCCTTCCCACTTTTAATTCAATACAGTCAGGTTTGGTTTTGTTCTGCTACAGGTGACACTGTATTTTTTTACTGTGTAAGCTTACAGCAGCAAGTGTTACGAACTGCCATTGAGGAGCAGAGACAGGCAATGATAAAGTCTGTTGTGAGCGACAGTATTTGTGTGTTTAAGTCCTCATGGGGAGCGGCATGGCGGTGTAGTGGTTAGTGCTGTCATCTTACAGCAAGAACACCTGGTTGGGACCACTATGTGGAATATGTATGTTCTCCTTATGTCTGAGGGGGTTCTGGTGGTGCATCCTGGAAAACCCACAAAAACATGTAACAATGGGTAAAATTAAATAAAATGCAGGGGGGTAGAAGGCAAGGAAGTGGACAAATAAAATAAGATTCATGGATGAAATTAATTTCCAGGACGTTTAATGATGATGATCATCTAATATGGGCGACACGGTGGTGCAGTGGTTAGCACTCGTACCTCACAGCAAGAAGGTCCCGTGTTCAATTCCCGGTTGGGACCTTTCTGTGTTCTCCCCTGTGTCTGTGTGGATTTTCTCCAGGTACTCCGGTTTCCTCCCACAATCCAAAGATGTGCACTGATAGGTTAATCGGCTAATCTAAATTGCCCATAGGTGTGAATGTGAGAGTGATTGTTTGTCTCTACATATCAGCCCTGTGATGAGCTGGCGACTTGTCCAGGGTGTACCCCGCCTTCGCCTTTAAGTAGCTGGGATAGGCTCCATGTGACCCCCGTGACCCTAGTGAGAATAAAGCGGGTATAGAAGATGAATGATCTAATATCGCTGTGGTGAATCCCCAGCTGGTTTGTTTTATTGTGAAGTGAGTTTCACCTGTGTTTACATCCATCCAAAGACGTCATTCAGCAGCACACATTAGAGAGTTATCGATGGGATGTGGTTTAGCCAAAACTAAAGCCTTTGAAAGTGAGTTACTGTGTAGACGATGTGTTTAATCACAGGTCGGTTCGGGTTGCAAGTTTAATGTATGCAGGTACAGATTGGACAAGAACAAAAATGCAGGTAGCGGGTCGGGTTGCAGTACTCAGCTTTGCGGGTACAGGTGGGTGTGGGTTTGGAAAAGTGGACCCATGCAGGACTCTTGGATAGGCAGTTTGGAAAATGAACGAGTGAATGAATTCCTTATAGAAATGTGCAGGGTTTATCATGGATGTAGGCATCTGAGACAGTCACTTGGAAATATTTAGCAAACAAACAAATGTCTGCATGACACTCACACACACACCCTGTGCATATGCAGTTTGAATGACTGTAACTCTTTCACTGTTTGTGCAATTGGAAAAATACCAATGGTTTCTGGAACCTGAGATGTTGCGCTTTATCCCCTTGACACCAATTGTCGTGAATTCACAACAACCCCCCCCCACACACACACACACACACACACACACACACGCACACACACACACAACAAAATGCAACTAAAATACTATCTACTTGAAAGAAAAAGGGTTATAGGCTTTACTGGGTCACTACGGTGATTTCCCTCACACTTGTACTAGAGGCCATTTTATCAGTGTTATAACATACATTAAATTTTAAATGATTGTTAGACTTAGAAAGATCTGGGGGGGAGGGGGTACTCTGGAAAAATGGGCAAATAGACTCACTCAGCATATTTTCTAAACTTTTTATGGTCAAAATAAGAAAAAAAAAAGAGTTAGGGTTTAAAGGGTTGGGCTAAATAGTCCTATTAACATCAACTTCTGTTCACTGATACTAATTCATTAATAACATGACAGTACATGTGCTGTGTGATCAGTCACTCCCTCTAATGTAACATCCACTTCATTGAATGTGACGTTTCTGTCAGTTGCCCTCAAGTCATTTCGTGAAAATAGTACACCTAGTGGGATGTGCTGTGAGTGTATTGCACGGTGAGGGAGTGTTTGGTGCATGTGGGAAGCCCCTGTTTGCCTAATGTTTGGTCTAATTAGAAAATTTCTTCCCCTGACGTCCTTTAGGAGGACACACTTTATCATTCCAGTCTGTTTTCTGTCTGTTTACCAAAGGAGACTAAGCAACCCAAGCTGACAAAATGTCCTCTCCTTCTCCCCTTCCTTCGCTTTTTCACATGAGTAATTGAGCAATTAAGGAAGATTGATTGATTAGGGAGAGTGAGAACAGGAAAAATCTGCCCGGGGACATTGAGGGAATCTATACAGTAGCTTTAAATTAGTGAGAGAAATGGCAGGAGCAACTGAAGCTGCCAGACTGCAGTGTGACTGTGTAGACTCTAGTATAGGAAGTAGATAAGGGACTAAGACACTGTGTGCATGTGTTTGGGAACTTGTACATATAACTGGCCCTGAGAGAGCAGATGAATGTGTGTGTTGGAGAAGAAAGACCTGTGAGAAGGTGGAAGAGGAAGGGTAGAAGGCAAATGGGAAGTGTAATTACAGTCTAAGTGATAGCAAAATGATGTCTGGACCTCCATCACGCTTTCTGAGGAAAATTGCAAATACAATCCAGCAAGATACCATTGTAATATGATGTTAAATTCATGTGATATCAGATCAAAACACAAGTGGAATGGAATGAGTCTACAGTATTTCCATCTTCCCCCGACCTTTCTCCTGACTTGAGCAGACTCTTTGAGGTCATTATTGATGAATAGCTGAGCGAGATTTACAGTTTCATTTCTTTTTTTTTTTTTATTTCACAACTGCAGTTTTTCATATCTGAAACTGAATCAAGACTCCACATGTCAAGGAACACAGTGATTCATCACTAGAACCTACCATAAACACAGCACAGACACACAGAAGTAGCACATCCATTTAGATGAAGCTTGTCTTCAACATAATCCCCATTATTCCCTCTGAGTGCAATGTTCCTGTTAGGGAAAAGGTCGAACAATAATAAATAACCTCATTGACCCCATAGGAAGTGTGCAGCTCCTTGCGTTGCAGACTAATATGGGTGCCTTAAAGAAGACCAACCTACTAATGGTGTATAGGCTTAAATGTACACAAGATTATCTTTAGGGATCTGTCTGAGCCCTTCCTGCACATATGGCTCCTTCCTGTTTTTTTTTCCCTGGCCAATTATTGATATATGAGGGTATTAAATATGACACCTGTGCCACAGACAAATCCTCATACTGGGGTTCAACCATCGTTTATCTGGGGCCAGTTTATCCACCACTGGTGGCAGCTGCGTGACAGAGATTACCTCGAGGTCCTCAGCCCACCCAAGCAGAACAATATCTATACATTAGCTGTGTCTCCTGGGCTGTGGCTGCACACACATATGACATACTCATGCAGGCACACATACAAATGTGAAGCCACTGTGTAAACGGTTATTTAAAGGAATAAGACACCCAAACATGAAATCAAGTCAGTCTTGGTCACCCCCAGAGTTAGAACAATGAAAAAAAAAAACAGTTCAAATCCGTCCAGGCATTGTCCTGCTTTGGGAGCAGCCCTTTTAGCTTTAGCTCAGCACAGCTGCTGTAAACCAAGGGTGTCAGTTAGCATGTCCTCCAAAAAAAGTGACCGACACATCTACATTTTATCCCCACACACGGCTCCCAAGATATATTTAGAAAAAAATGTATTTGTCTCGGTCACTTTTTTTGGAAGACATGCTAACTGACACCCTTGGTTTACAGCCGCTGTGCTAAGCTAAAAGCGCTGCTCCCAAAGCAGGACGGATTTTAACATTTTTTTGTTTGTTTGTTTTTTTCACTGTTCTAATTCTGGGGCAGAGATGTATAAAGTAGAGGAGTGCAGTAGAAGTACAAGTGCTAGATCAAAAAACTGACTTGAGTAAAAGTTGAAGTGTTCTTTAAACA
>JAQQZY010000012.1:19711719-19722692 GCA_030068375.1 Ostorhinchus rueppellii
GCTATGTCATGTGACCTAAGGACTATTTGAATACAATATTTCACTGTAATAATACTGCTGAATACTGTGAAATCCTTGTATGTTTGTACTGTGTTGCTGTGATATTACAGACCTTGTTGGGATGTAAGAGGTTTTTTTCGATCACAGGATGTTACTTTAAAATAACAGTTAAATGCTGCAAAATCCAAGAATACTGCAGTTTTTACAGGAATTCACTGGGAAATTACAGGGAACCTTAATTACAACACATTACTGTAAAATAATACTTTTAATTATTCTGAAATGCTGGTAATTTGTTACAGTGTTGTTAAACACTGCATATTTGGACAGTGACCATAGTGGTAACATGAATCAATCAAGATGTTTATTTTCAGCTTTATTTCAAGGGATTTAATAAAAATATATTACATTAACTGTTTAGGAATTACAACCATTTTAAATGTCATTCCATTTGCCATTCCACACTAGATCTTGTTTTGGTCTATTACTTGTATATAATGTTGATAGGTGTCTAAAGTATATTGTCTGTCTGTCTGTCTACTGTATGGTGTATGTCTTTCGTGCTTCCCGGACCACTGAATGTACACTTGTCTATTTGCTGACCACTGAATGTATGCTTTCCAGTTATTGTATGTCTAGAGAGCTAACATCTGCCGGAGTCAAATTCCTTGTATTTGCAAGTATACTTGGCCAAATAAACCTGATTCTGATTTGCTGAGGCTCAAAAGTAATTGGAGAAACTAAGATTTGAGTAAAAACGCTGATTGTTTGTTAATACTTTGATGAAAATACTTTCGGTAAATGATTGTTTGAAATCTGCAACCCATGGACATCACCAAATACTGAGTTTCCTCTCTGGAGATGCTTTGCTAGATTTTTACTACAAATGCCCTATACGCTATGGTGTATAAATGTATAGAGGTAAAATTACAAATGTGTCACTGTGTCACAGTCCATAAACTTATAGACCAGACTTTAAAAAGGCAGGAGTCTACTGAGCTTGGAATTCACGAAACTACATCAACAGAGTATTAACTATTCCTTAAGACTATAAACAAATATTATTCCATTCCAGTCCAGAGGAGAGGCAGCAGCACTCCTGAATGAGCATGTTTGTTAAAGTGAAGCCTTGACATTAGGAACGTCAGTCATCTGTAGTTGTTGATTACACATCGCCAAACATCCTCCTACATTGCACATACTTCTGCAGACTCACAGAAGCAATGTCAAACAATCACAGAACACTGGAATTGTACAACAGCAATATATAGTATAGTATAAACCCTGAGAGTAAAACTCCCTTTCAGCACTAACAGCAAAACCAAAGACGTTGACCGGGTCAGCACAGAATGAAATCCTGTAGAACATCACATAATGGTTATCTCTTGTAATAAAGGTGCTGGAATGGGGATGGCCTTGTGTGTATTGTTGGCATTCATCAGCCCTGCATCTTGATAGCACATGAAGATTACACCATGTAATCTTTGCAGGGAGGGAGAGCCTGGAAGTAGAGTGGAATGAATGAGATGGATTGGGTTTTTCACTTTGGATTGGAGCATGTCTTCAATCCATTGACAGCATCTGTGAGTGTAAAGGATATTTGTATTCAAGAAGCAGATCCGACTTGCCATTTTGTGTACACTGATGAAGCATGATCACATTACATAAGGAAACTATTACATTTAAAATTAATTACTAAAATATTATTTTTCCACAAAAGGAATATTATCTATTCAGTTGAAGCACCATAACAGTCCAATTGTCCTCTTGAGTCGATCACATGTTATTGTTACAACAAATGAAACGCTGTACTAAAACAGGGAATTGCTCTGTTTTATTATCTTTGTTTGAATAAAGTGAGGCTGCAAAGTGGAAGCAGAAAATAGGATATTAATCAGAGTGTTTTCATCTTGTTGGTCCTGGCAGTCAGGGCCAACAAGATGATCGTACACATAAATTACAGGCCAAACAACGGGCCGCGTCAGAGGACATACAAGGGCAGGAGGCAAAAGGCAAGACATTGAATTACATGGCAATTCAGAATTACATGAGTCCCATATCTTTTTATTTATCTATTTGTTGGATGATTTATTGGTTTTGTAACAATTTCTTATTAAGGCTATAGTCTATGTATTTGTATTTTTCTGCGGCATCTGACTTAAAAAGTAGCTTAAATGTACTTACATTTTTAGATATTTTAACAGTGTAACTGTATATACATAGCTATTACATACCTATTTTTTTATGTTTAATCATTAGTCTCTAATGTCTTGTTTAAAATGAAAACACTAAAATAGCATATTTAAGGACCACTATTTTTCCTGTTTCAAGAGATAAAGAGAAAGAAATCTAGATATTGCATTTGCAGTGCTTTGCATACAAATATGTTACCTTGTATGCGTGTATTTATTTTGTATGTAGCCTATCAGGGCTGATTTTCATATCTTATTTTTTCAGTTATTAAGTAATTAATGTGACAACTGCCATTTATTTATTTTTACTTGATTAGAGGCATTTCTTTAAAAAGAATCACAAAAAAATATAAGGAAAATGGGATTTTTTTAAATAATACGCTTCTTCTTCTTCTTCTTCTTCTTCTTCTTCTTCTTCTTCTTCTTCTTCTTCTTCTTCTTCTTCTTCTTCTTCTTCTTCAAATAAGGCCATGACTAAAAAATATAAAATCCAAACACAACAACATTATACCTGCTGATTGTTGTCTTGATCTTGTTTCTTTGGTTCTTAACATCTAGCCTACATATTTTTGAAAGGCATTTTAAGAAAAAGAGAGGAAAAAAAAAACTATTCTCCCTGTCACAGACGCGGCAGAGCTGAGCAGTGTTACGTTTGACGTGCCCCGGAAGTGTTTCTCGTTACCCAACGAGGTCAAAATGGCGGCGTGCTGCATGTGAAAGGGTCGAGACGAGAGCCGGGTTTAATACTCAGGAACATGTATAAATCACCATGTAGGAGACTTTCAGGTAACGTCACTAGCATTAAATGGTTTACTGTACTACACCGATATGGGTAAATTCCATTATTATACGTACTTTTGTAAAATACCCCCGACAAGCTAACACTGAAGCTAGTTAGCTTAGCGTCTTCCCGGGTAGCAGCAGTGTTCTTATATGGGATGTGGATTGACCTTAAGCAGAAGTCAAGCAGCTGTATATGCAGAATCTAAAATAAGCAGTATACTGGCATGGTTTATTATGAAGTTGTTTACGCCGTATTTGTGCATATATCCATCTATGAAAGGTCTTTGGTTGTGTAATGTTACTTCAAGGATGTAACACTGTCGCTTGCTAAAAGTGTATAAAAAGGGGATATTTGGATTTTTTTGGTCACGTAATACATCTTTTTATAGGAATATTTTTTTTTACATGTATAGAGTTCAGTTAACCCTAATACTAATAGCCCGTGCTAGTCTAGTATATAATTTAATGGTATTCTGTCGTATTGTTGCAGGTTTGGTCGGTGCTAGTGTGAAACAAAAACTACTTCAAAATGCTCCTCGATGTCACCAGAGTGCTCGCAGCCTCATTCGGTTGTACCGAGGAGATCCCTCAAAGTGGCTAACATACCAGCATCTCAACTTCTTGAAACGCCAGGTAGATTCACTAATACTATTCACATAATGTCTTACTGTTTCTATGTGACTTTATGTTTGGCATTCAAATACCTGTTGTGTATGCGTTGCTGTAATCTGTCAAAGATTGTTTTGCTGTTTAACGCTGTTTTATAGCTCTGAGCATTGTCACTCAATATCTGAAGTATTTGTAGTGAGCCTTTTTGTGATTTACTAGTAAATTACATGCATTTTTTTCTTGTGCTTGGAATATCTGTTTATAAATAGGTTGTAGAGCATATACTTAACGCTGCATATGAGTTTTGTCACCAATTTTTCATCAGATCTGTAAAACCTGAGTCATAGCCTAAGTATCACAAATCCGTAAATCTTTCTGTGATTATGCACTGGAATCCACGGAGCTCCATGCAGTTGCATTAGCAAGAGGCAATGAAGCCGTTTTCATGTTTGTTGCTGCTGTTGCCATAACGTACCTGCGTGGAGCTCTGCTTCCCACAATGCATATCACAACAAATTTGTGAAAATACCGGAGTGACCTACTGGCTCTGTCTGTAAACAATGGGATTGTTTATGGTGGGGTATACTTCAAAATTGTTCACAGTGAGGGAAGAGATTCAGGTGCATAATCCCAGAAAGGCTTACAGATTCATGATATTTAGGCTGTGATTTGGGTTTTACAGATTTGATGAAAAATTGGTGACAGAAGTCATAAGCAACTTAAGGAGGTTGTCAGAGATATAGAAGTCCCTTGCCATATTGTTTTCACTTAAAATTGCTATATTGGCAAAGAAAATATAACTTTATTAATTACTTTGGCACATTTTCCAACATATATAAAGCTGATCCGATTTATTCCAACTGTATCAGTTGTTTTTAAACTTTTGACAATCATATTACCTATTAATAATTAAAAAAAAACATTCAGTTATGATTTTGAAGCATGTCCTTATACAAGACAATTTTATTGTGGTTACAGAAAAGCATCTTTCAAATCTTTTCTTTAACATTGTAACCTGATTTCTTTCAGTATGTTACAAAGAACAGCAGTGAACTCCATCAACGCGCCATCCCAAAACAGGCTCCTCTCGTAACCATTGTGGATGAGGGTGATGATAATGTTGAGAGGCAGGTCCAGAGAATACCAACTATAGCTCCTGAGCAAGAAGATCTGACTGTATCCACCATAGATCCAGTAACAAGAGATGCAACATTACAGGAAACCTCCACAACGGTTGGATCAACAAGTGAAACGCCCCATGTGCAGGTGGAGACGGAGCACACAAAGGAGGCACGTCTGGAAAGACAATGGAAACAGTTGAAGGTTGAAATAGCGGACTTACCAGATGTCTATGCCAGACTGGCCAAAATTAAGCTTACAGGTAGAGAAGTCTTCATTATTTTGGACCAAATAAATACAGTTGCAAATGATGTGAATCCAACATGTTATAGGAAAGACATTACAGACTGTTAATGCTTAATATAAACTCATAAAATGCTCAAATTTGACAAAGTAAAAATGGAGAATAAGTTGAGTATTATAAAGTATTACTGATTAGGATTGGCTTGATTTCTTTATCAGCTGTTAGATTAATTTACAATTAAAGCAGTGCTTTTATCAGAGGTTGTTAAACATTTTTTGTCAGCATTTACTATTTATTTGGACTGTATAGTGTGTACATAGATTCAAGTGTGGTAGTCTGAAGTAGTGATGCTCTTTATTGGTGACTGTGTATTTTGTTTTTAAAACCAATTTATTTTGTTGGTTTCAGCATTGGTGGTTATGACTGCAGCAGCCGGGTATGCCATGGCTCCGGTACCTTTTGACCCAGCCATGTTCTTTCTGTCTTCTCTGGGAACAGGCCTTGCCTCTTGTACTGCAAATTCAATAAACCAGGTGAGTTATCCTTGAATTTGTGTTTGTTATTGTATAAATGTACGGTTGTTGGCATTAGGTGGTGCATGTGTGTCTAATAACCTGATAATTAGGTGTAAAATGACTTAACCAGGTAATTAATTAATATCCATATTTTCCTTTAAAAAAACAATATTGCATGCATATGATGGTAGTTATTTAACAATTCAGAGGGGTTTGGATTTATAATAAAGTTATTATAAGTAGAAATTCATTATTTCCATTAGCTAGGAAATGGAAAATATGTCTTTAAAAATCATCCATTTAGAATTGCAGTCTGGCCTTTGAGCACCAGTAAAAGCATATTTTTTGTTTAGACACAAATTATAAAAATGCATTTTATGTTTGTGGTTTGTGCCTACCTCAGTAAATCAAAGGGTGAGTTTAAAAATTGCTTCCTGTGTGAACTCTCCTACTCACTTAAATAATTCCCAATTCTGACACTACTGAAAATGAAAGAAATGAAGAAAGAAAATGTCAGCGGTTTCTCGTTTGTTCAGCTAGCTGATGTGGTTGGCATGTCTTAAGCACTTCTGATTTTATTGTTTGAGTGTCTGTCACTGGACAGGCAAGAAAACAATCTACGGTTAAACCTGATCCACAGTTTCCTTTGTTATTCAAAACTCTGGGAAAAAAACAAGCTGCTGTCCTTTTTTAACTTACTCTACATTCCTTTTTACCTACGCATCTCAAAAATGCATGAAGCGACTGTAACGCTATTATTATTTCCCTTGTGGAAAGCTTTTTTTAACGAAGAAGAAGCACAGTATATGGACACTTAGAATGCCTAGAATAAGTAAGGCCTCTGTTTGTTGCCAAGTGTTGACATTCTACAAAGGAATTTGCTTCGTGACTTACGAATATTAGTCTAATGGGTGACCTCCCCTTCAGCCCTGAATTGAACTCTGCTTAGTAGTGTCTTTGGTCTGTAATTTGGCAAGCCTCTTGATTACACTGCAGGTTCTTGCCCTTAGGGCCACCCACCACTCTTGTCCAAGTTTACTCTCCCTAGCTACGTTCCAAGGTGCTGTCTTCATGGTTTTTCCAACTTTAATGTTAGGGTATAGCCCAACAGATCACACAACCTCTAAGTTTGTTTTAACTCTAATAGGGTTTTCCCTACCACTATAATGTTTAGATACAGCACTCAAGCCATTTGGGGAGCCACTTAAGTCAAGTTCATGTAAAATGATTGCTGAGAGCATCAAAGCTATCTAAACTAACTTTTCTTCAGATGTAATGTTTGCAGCCAATTCCCAGTGTACTTCAGGAAGATTAGACTTTAAGGTTTTTTGGACATTTTGTATGGTTTTTGTAAACATCTGATCATTAAAATGTTCCAAATTTGTGCTCTGTTTATTTATGTATGTATGTATTTATTTGCTTGCTGACTTAATTATTTGCATGTCTAGTCTCCTTGAAATTCAACCTGAATATACTGATATTGGTACAGATTATGGACCAGTTTTCCACTCTAGTACCGCCATAGATATTGCAGTGCACATAATATAAACAGCGTTGTTATTGTAGGGAGGCTTGAATAGTGTCAATCAGTCTCTCACTTTGCTTAAAATTGAATTGGGCTGAAACAGAGCTATACTCTGACTCTTCTCTGGACCCCTACCTTTCACTGAGCAGGTGTGTAAATACCCTTCAGGTATTTGAAAAATGTCTCCCTCTCAGCAGGCTGAAGAGTGTAGCCCAGACTTGGTCTTTATGACAATTACAGTGCTGAGTGATGTAAGAGGCGGTTGCCACTGTTTTGCGTCCCTGGTGTCCCTTTATGTGTGGGCTCATCCTGAACTCGGCCCCGTCAGTCTTCATTTTGTCTAATAAATCAGCCTGGGGTAAGGAAGCCCCACGGAATTGTGTTTCTTTGGTTTTTACCTCGGGGTATTTTCTTTTTGCTTTCCTTTAGTCTGGGTCACTTTCAAAGTTACATGGAACAGGAAGCATGGGCGAAGGTGAAGTTCAGAGCAGATATCACCATCATGCTAGTTGCAGATTTGATAAATTCCTGTTAAATCTGCAAGGGGAATCATCTGTCAGTCAGTCTTCAGATGCATAACTAGTGGAAGGCATTTATTTATTTAGAATACTTTAATTTGTAGCTTGGTTTTGAGCAGTTTTTGCTGTTGTCATATTTTTCTTTTGTCTTATATTCTGACAAGAATTATTATAAAGTAGTTTCTACAGGCCAATCAAAAGTGTATATATAAAAAAAAAAATACCTGTGGTCTTAAAATGTGGCAGTGTGACTGTAGTTTCTCATAGAAATAATTTGTTTTTAACCCCATAGTAATATACGGTGTGTAGAAACACAATATTGTTTTAGCTTTTGGAAATAAAGATCTCAAATATCTCTCCTCAATCCACTCACAGACACATGTATATAGGAAGCAAATACAGCAGTAATTGTACTCAGCAAATATAGGTGTCATCTATTGAGCCAAAAAGATATTGAAATCTGATGACATCGTACTTTTGCAGAGTTGCAATTAAAATTGTACAGGAACAAAAAAAAGTCTAAATATATCCATACAGATTAAAATCAGAATAAATGTTTTGTATAGGTAAATACACAGTGAACAGTATAAATGTGCAGATGGATTAGTACGTCAGCATCTCTTTGTTCTGTCATGATTGACCTTGTATGTCTTATAAAAGCCTGAGTTTTATCAGTAATGAAGGCCCAACTTTCTTTCTTTGTGGCAAGTACTTGATCTAAATCTATGATCTAAATCCTTGGCACAGGTTGGAGTCATTCTTAAATATTTGTTTTTTTAAAGTGTTTAAAGTTGAATTTTAGACAAAACCCCGCAAGTCTTGCTTTTTAACATGTTCATCAGGTTACACTATAAATGTTAACATGTACTCATTGACTACCTTCTTTCAGTTAGGTAATGGTTTCCTTTCCTACTTGTCTGGTGTGTAAAGAAACATGATGCCCTCTGCATTCAGTGTAACAGTACTTGGTGGTGCTGTTTTGTTTGGTGAAGAATGTCATTCTTGTCAGTGTAATTATAGACACTGAAGCACAAGAGATGTCATGAGTGACTAGTAATTGTGTGTTGGACAGCCACTGGAGCAATATTCTGCACTTCATTGTACTGTTTTCACATGCTTAGGATTCTCCGGTAGTTTTTTGTCAAAGACACGCCCTCACCTAGGTGTAACTGACCATAAAACTTTGGTCATCTATTTTTTTTTCCAAAACCCTCAATAGAAGTGGAGTGAAGATGAAAAATTTCCAATCTTCAGATCTGCTGCCAGTTTTTTTTTTCTTTGTCTTTTTCATCTTGGAAAAACTTGCGCTTCGTTATTAGTGTGGTTAGCTGAGATCAAAGCTAGATGCTGTTTTATACGAAGAATCAAACATAAGCCTGACAAACAAATCAAAGCAGAACAAGACCCTAGTTGAGATCACTTCCTATGCATTCTGGTTCCCCACCCTAATCCCTTAATGCTTGGCATGTGAATAGGCAGAGGAGTGTGGAAGTATGTGACCACACAACTGTTGAATTACCTTGAGGAAAGCAGGAAAGTGCCTTGAGGGAGAGAAAAATGCTTTGGCTCTTGGAAGTGGCAGGCAGACCTTCAGCAAAGCTGTCAAAAGCCAAGGCTGCTCTTTGTCCCATTGGGAAGCACCCGTAGGGTAAACTGAAATTTTGTGGTTTCTTTTTAAAATGTTACTGCATTTAGGAAACTGGCAGAGGGGTGTAAGCACTCAGAGTCACGTAACAATGGCATGTCACCATCTAGAGTTCCTCACCACAGTCAGCGGAGTTAATGCTGTCATGTCTGTCTTAATGCAGTCACACAGGACAGTCATGTCTAACATGACTGTAGGCTTCCGCTACAAGTAGCTCTTACAGGGCCGCAATTATGAAGTCTTTTCAAACTGCAGTTCTTGTGGATACATCTTGAAATGTCATGTTTTGGTTTAACCTCAAATCTAGCAGCCTAAAAACTGCCACTAGGGCTAGCCAATCTGATTATCATTCAGTGTAGGCTACTATCTGATGCACTTTTCAAAGGAATTGCATATAAATAAATGCACTATTTTTATATAGACCTGGTTCATAGGTATACATACTGTTTTTATAGGAAATGCATACTATTATTCATGGTAATACATACTGTTGATATTGTTCATAGATTCACTTTCTGTTTATACTGTAAATTATGCCTATTCATATTTTAATCCAGTTTGATTCATTTTTTTTTTATTCTATGTTCTATTCTTATGTTATTTAAATTGTCTGTAATTGTATATATAAATTGCAAACTTCCCTACAGCTCTAATATTAATTTTAAAAGAGCCAAGTAAGATTATTACAGTTTTCCATCATAAGTTGCTTTAAATTGGCTACCAGCAAATAAGATGTTATTACACCAATTGCAATTGTTTCATTAAAATTTTATGATTAAATTTTCCTCTTTTAACAGGAGTGCAACGAAGGCCTCAGTGACTTTTATGTAGGTCAGTTGTTATTTTGGAAATAAGATTTCTCCGTTTTACCTGGCAATGAAAGGAGAATATTGAAAACAAAATAAAGTTAAACAATCAATACATATGATCTTTTGGCCATATCGCCCATGCTTAATTGGTCATTTATTCCCCAGACTTTTCAATACTTGGTTCCCTCCTTTCTATAGGTTAGTTTTAGTGAAAAAGGGCCATACTCTGGGCCCTATAGCAGGCTCTGCTTCCACAGGTGTTCCAGCCATCAACACCTTCCAGTCTGTCCACTACTTTAGCTAATTGGATAATTGACGTGGACTCAAGTTGAAGCTGGAGCCTGAAAGACCTCGCGGGAAGTCTGAGGGTCCCTGGAGTGTAAACAAGACCTAATAGTCTCTAGTGTTTGTCACACCATGTCAGCTGTTGCGTTTGTTTTGATGAAAATTGAAGTTAGCTTACTCTGTGGCTACGTTGTGTCAGTCCTGATTTCGTGACTATGACAGCCAGTTTTCTTTTGTGTCTGTATGTCTCCTGTGGTGAGCTGTCTGAGGCTGGCATGCATAAGTGAGCCCCCGCAAGCCCCCCTACCCATCCTCTGCAACCACCAAGCTGCCCTCTTTTCTATTTTCCTGTACAGGCATGCATTATTTACCCTCGTGCATGCCTCCTTCTGAGCACAGCTTGGTCAGCCCCTTCTACTGTATGTCTTGAAATCACTGGAGATGAGTGTCTTGTCATGAGAGTGATACGGAGAAGTGGTCACGGATAGATTTAAATGTTTTTCTTGTCATTCGAAAATTATGAATAACGTTTGTGTCAGTGAAGCTGCTAACTTCACTATCCCACCACTCCTGACTCTGACTCCGCATTCAAATATTTCGTTGTACAGACATAGCAGCCAGAGCAGAAAAACTCCTCTTTTTTTTATCTTCAACTTAAAATTATTTGACTGGTGCTGACTTCGGTTTTAGAGAAACTTTATCAGTGCCACACACGCCGATACAAGATGC
>JAQQZY010000012.1:19722889-19734820 GCA_030068375.1 Ostorhinchus rueppellii
TGCCCTTAAGTAGCTGGGATAGGCTCCATGTGACCCCCGTGACCCTAGTGAGGATAAAGCGGGTATAGAAGATGAATTAATTAAAGTATTTAACTGTCTTAGAGTAAGTAAGAAAGTAGAAAATGTGAAACTGGTTCTCTAACTGTAAACATTCGATAAATATTAATGAAGAGTCTAAAAATGCTGTATGTTATATACTCTATTTTGTATATTTTTTGCAGTGCTGACTATTTTTAAAGCTACTTAACCTTTTACAAAATTGGATTCATCAGGGTTTCTCCAGGTCATTAAAAAGCATGATTAGTCATTAAATTGATTAAGGCCTTAAATGGCATTAAAAAGCATTAAAGTCAATGTCCAAAGGCATTAAAAAATTAAATACACTTGATGGGGAAAAAAAACATTGTTATTCAGGATTTATTTTGATTATATAAACATTTAATCATTTTGATTGGAAGTGTAGTGTGATGATGGACAGGTGGAACTCTTTAATTGGCTGTTGTTTGTGGTTAATGTACAAAGTCACAACAATTATTCGACACATTGAAACTGACAGTGTTATCATCCAGTATAAATGAATCTGCAAGACGTTTTTAATAGGATTTAGAAAGTTTTAGGACCGTGCTTTTTGTTGTTGTCTCACTCTATACTTCTGCATATTAAATCTAAAATTAAAGGCTGAGAGATTCAGTTACAGAAACTTTCAGAGGATTTTACAATGAGACACGACGAAGGACAAAAATAGTTGCCTATGACGACGCTTGTGCTTCACTTACAGATACATTTAGGCTATAATTTAGACAGGCTAAAGGTGTAGATGGTGGCGCATCAGCAGCACAGTAGGCAGTCGTCTGCTTCAGGTTTTGGTGCAGACGTACGGGGGCCCAACAGTCAAGGTTGCCACAACAATTTTCCAGAATGGGGCTCCTATCTGTAAGCTGGAGCACCTCACATATCTTCGTACCTCTCATGAGGATCATTAGTCGAAACAGGACCTCAGAGTCTTTCAGTTTAAAACCCTGACCATGGCTCTGTTCAAAGATAATGAAACTCTTCCATCCTGGATTTGTGTCGGTTCCCAGCTGAGAAACGCTGATAGAAGATATGGTTTCAAACAGGCGCTGGAGAATACCTTCAGCATGATGACATTGCTACTCCTTTTGTGCAATTTATTTTCATTTTGCTTTCATTTGCCTCCTCCTCATGCCACAGTCCTCTTGATGGATTGCAGTTAATATACGTCCCAGATTGAAGGCATAGAGTATTTGTTTTTTACTCAGCTTCCATCCTTGGCAGACAGTTTCAAAGAGAGCATGAGACAGATGGAGTTGTAATATCAGTGCTTGTCATATTAGTTCCAGTGGATATGTAATTGACTGTTCAAAAGTGTTTGGTCTGTCACAGGATAATGTTTTGGGCATTTCTGCAGGCTGCGTTTTAGAGCTAAAGGTCAATCACATCAGAAGCTCAGCCAAGTGGTTTAACTCAAAGTGATCCCTTACTTAGTGCAGATGCTGCTTTTAAGATCTTGTTTTCCAGCAGCTTAGCTGAAACAAAACAGCGAGTTGATCTTTGACATTGATAGCTTAAGTTTTTGTTTTGATGGTCTTCATCAAGCTGTTAGTTCAGTCAAGAAGAAAAGGATGGAAATCCCTTTTAATTGCCTTGAAAGATGGCTTGTAAGAGACTTGATGGGCGTCTCTCATTTGGCGTTGGATTAAAATGAATATTTAACAAGTTGATCCTGATTAATAGTTAATTTCTTTTAAGCCTTTTGTCTTTGTCACCCACAGGGTGCCAATCTATTTTAAACTGAACAAATGGATCTCTTGCTGCCTCAGACAGAGGACAGATGCTTTGCTCTGATAAAGTCAGGAAAAGTAAATCCACCTATTATCCCCCCAAGTTGAATGCCAAAGGGGTGCCAAGAGGAAATACTATTGCCAAACAAAATGTTCGATAGACTTGAAAAGATGATCTCAAACAGAATTATGTAGTCAGCAAAGTCTTGATTGTTAATTTGTTTTATTTACTAATCTTTACTAGCTTTAGTTCTGTTTTTAAAGTTAGCAGTGGTTGTTTTCATATTATTTTACTTAATTTTACTCTGTCAGTTGTACTTCACTTACACCCACAAACCCTGAAGGATATACAGATTTAAATGAGTTTATTTCCATACTTATGATTTTCCCCCTGCTTCATCTCACCATATTCTTTTTGATCTCTGCATGTAGTTTTAACAAACACACACACTGACTTCAAAAGGGACGGAAACATGACTTCTCACTGAAGTTGTCCACAACATGCTGTCATCTTTTTAGATGCTAATACTTAGTGATGCACACCCCTACTTACACACAAAGTGTCTCTCTGAGCCACAGTTCAATGCCACAGCTTGTTTGGGCAAACACCCTTCACAACAATAGAGTTGTCTTTACCTGACCATGACTGAGTGAAGAGCAGGTGCAGCCCCTCCTCTCCAGCACCCTGATTAGCCTTTGGTTTTTGACTAAACTCTGTAATTATGGGCGTCAGTGACCAATAAGATGACATGCAGACACTGTTCAGACCTGAGTCAGAGAGAAATGCCTACCTCAGTTCCACTTGACACTGTTCCTATTCATACACACTTAGGTAGTATGCATACAGGGCTAATTTATTGATGGAGAATCTTAGTTTTTACAGAGAAAAGTATTTCTGTCAAAATACCTGGTTATATTGAAGATAGGCTCTTGAAGTCAAACAGTAAAGGATCTGTCAAGGTCTTGATTTCTTTATAACTTTTATCAAAGATTCTTCGAAAAATTGCAACATCCTTTATTTGCAGTGAGGATGATGGTATGTTGTAGAAAATTCAGCTTGCATCATGAAGGTGTTGAGACTGTTTATTAATAAGAGTAAACTGCTCCTATGGAGATTTGATGGGATGTAGAAGGTCACTGAAGATGTGCTCATTTTAGAAGTGAGTGTTTTATTACCATCAATGCAGAACATTAGCAGATTGGAACCAGAAATTTGCATGCCTATTGTAAATATCACAATATCATTTAGTATTTTAAAGACTTTGCCCAAATGTTTTTGTTTCTGCTCAAAGCCTTTATGACCTGAAAGTCGAAGTTATGACACAAAAAGTAATGAAAAGAATGCCCTGTATGATCCTGATGCTAACCAGATGAGTAAACATTGTGTTTTGCTATGTCATACTATACTGTATTAAAATCAGTTGCAGAGCAGCGGGTAACAACGGTTGGATAATGTTTTGCTCTTTTGTTGAGTCAAAGCTTGTGCTTATTCTGAATCTTTGGAGTGTGCTGTTTTCTAACAAAATGTAGTAAGTGTATAGTACACACTTTTCGTGAGTGTTTTGATATTTCCAGCGGTACACAACCCAACCAAACATGTTCAGACCTGTCTGAGCTCATGATGTAATGGCTTAGCAACAAAGTAGAGACATCCGTTTTTGTTTTGTTTTTTCAAGGTTGATGAAAGTAGCAATTGATTGACGTATTAAGGTCCTGTACTTTTTGTAGATATTTTCAAGAGTTTGTGTGGTGTTAATTTTTGCCCCCTCTATTTAAAGGTAACATAGCCAAAGGCAAATGGGAGCACTCTTTGTAATATTGAGATCCGTGGATAATTAACAAAAGCAGCACTGTTTATGGCATGCCTGTGAGCCAGCACTGCATGCTAATTTAATTCCAACTGAGGAGCATTTGGAATGAGGACATTGTTGCTGAAAAACAAAATGGTTTCCAACACCAATGTTTTTCTCAACCCTTCAGTGCAATTTAACCTTTAAAACACTTGGTGTAATACTTAAGTAGTGTGTTTGTTTCTAATGGACTAAAATAATGTGGTATACAGTCTGTGAATTGGGGAATTTTCTAAATGAATCCGATAAAAGGTGGGTCTTTGAAAAGGCAAGTTGAAAGTTCAACTCAGGCTTTTCATCTTGAAACGTGATCAGAGGAATATATTATGTTAAAGCTTGCTCATGGCAATGTTCATTAAAGCCAGATTAGCATTTATGTGGTCAGCTGGTGTTGTGGACATATGAATATGCAAAGGCAGTGCTACAGTTTGGTTGTTTATTCATTATACCTGAGCTCAGCAACTATAAACATTTTTCTTCACTGAGGTTTCATACACATCCAGCATCAACAAAATATTAATATCTATGAATTCATGACCTAAAGAGCATCTGTTTTCAGCATTATTGTGAAATGCGTTGAAAGAAAAACCATAATGAAGACTCCACATGGTTATCATGAGCTGTAGATGTACTCGTCGTGGCATTTTTGGAACCGATACTGTCTTGCCTTATCCTATATGTCTTTTATTAAGGCTTTTATCTCAACTGCCACCCAAGGAAATGTGTTATTTATTATATAATCACATGACATACTATGAGCAGTTGAAAAGATAGTACCATAGTATCCTAGCTTATCTTTTCTTTGACTTTGAATTTTAACTTTTTCCTGTATTAGTCACATATCAAACCAAAAACATATGCTTTTTGAGGCTTCTCTTTGTAGCCATATGTCACCAGATATAATAGAAAGAATTACAAATATTTTTTCACAACTTTATATTATACAGTACAGACAGAAAACTTTATTATTGTTTGTAGAAGAATGCCTTGTCACCTGTTCCCCAACTTGTCTTATCTTCACTGAAATGCATATATAAAAGAAAAAGTAGTGTTTTACTCCAGAGAGAATGGGATGAACAGACTCTGCCTCCTGACTGAACATCTTCTCACCATTACATTTGATGGCGACACACGTATGAAACTGACTTTGTACAGGAAGCATGTTGGTCCGTCTGGTTCTTTCCCCAAGTCTCACCTGTGGGACAGACGCCTACTATTTTGGGTGTGGACCCCTGTCTGTCTCTGGCTCTCTTCCGCCTGGCACACAGCAGATGATTAAAAGGATCTGCAGCCATATGATGATGTGGCGGTCTGTCACACCTTATGATGTAATAGCTGCTGACAGACAAACCAAACAGTGTTTGTTTTTATTGCAGCAGTTCATACGTGGTTCTCCATTTACTGGACACCTCATCATTTCTGCTCTTTATACACCAGTTCTGTCCTTACATGGGAGCCGGAAAGGCAGCAGAAAACCACTTTGTTTTTTTCTTTATCACACGCTACAACATAACCTCATAAACCCTCATTATTTACATCTTAATAACTGTTTTGCCTCACCTCCAAGGCTTACCTTTGAGCTAGTGCATGACAGCATTGCCACCTGGTCAAAACAGAACAAAATTATCATATTTACTCTTAATGTTGCTAAATACTTAACTGAGCTTTGAAGGGCCTCTGTCAGCAATGTTTTGTTTAGTTTTTTTTTTGTTTGTTTTTTTTACACTAAATGAGTGCACATTGCATCCTGTTTTTCCTGCTCATTGGTGGTGTTGACGGAGGTTGTGCTGTAGCTCCAGTTCCAGATACTCAAGATCAAGTGGTCGTCTGTAATGTGCAGCATGAGTAATGCCTTAGATTCATACACACATACACATGATGGAGCACTTGAAGGATGACATTTTCATAGGGTAATCTTTACGTCAGCATTAGTCGTCTTTTGATAAAAGACTAGGGAATTTCTTCCACTTGATTTCCAATTATAGATTAGTAAAAAAAAAAAATGATACATGGATGTTAAGTTCTGCAAGATAATCTCCAGGAACAACTTTTTTTTTAATCAGAAATGCAGCGCTATAAACAAACCAATCCTTACTCACATGACATCGTATTCACCACGAATGCCACATTTCTACTACTTGATACCAGCTCAACTCGACTCAGCCTCTTTGCATTTCCATCATGTAGGACCTGGAATCTGGTACCCGGTACAAGTTTTTTGCTATCTGCTCTCAAAAGGGAGGAAGAGATATTAAAACATGACGTGTAAATACTACAGATCACTAATTGGAGAGTTGTCTCTGCATGATTGTGTCATCAATGTGCAGCCTGCCAATTAAAAAAAAAAACAGATTCAGAAGTTTACAATAAATATACTGGTAGGTTAAGCCACATGATTCCAGCCCGCAAAACAACACTGTGGTCAGTCGAGGAGGTTCAGACATTTCTATCTTTGGTGGTTGACAAAGAAATTCAGCGTGAGCTTGATGGGGCAACACGCAAGGAAGGAATTTATGAGCAACTCCCTGTGGAGACGTCACAGAAGTTACGCGCTACATCGCTATGACATCCGGGTACTCTAAAGTCGGTAGTATCCTGTAATGGAAACGGTCTACAGGAATAGTATCTGATACCTGAGTCAAGCTGAGCCGGTTCCATGTAGTGGAAAGACGACATAGTCAGACAAAGTCAGAAGCGAAAGAGCAAAAGCACAAGGATCAGTCAACAAGCAAAGCTAAAACTGCACAGACAGTGGAAAAAGTTCACGCTAAGGATCTGAGTGCACATATATATATACAACCAAAACCAACAAATGAACAGGGATACAATTAAAGGCTGTCGAAATTTGTCCAGAGTTTGTTGAGGGTTGAACTTACTGACTAGCTACTGCTGTGACAAGCTAGAGATGAGCACTAAAATCAGGCTAAAAGTTGGAGGCTTTTCTCGTATTAAATGTTTATGGAGAGAAAGAGTAGTAGGGTTTATTATTTTAATTTATTGTATCCTAACGGAGACGGTGGGGCGGGACGGGGAAGTCTTGCGCTAAAACCTCGCAATAGACGCAACTCTGCAAGATTTCAAACAAATGGAAAAACAAAATGGCGCTGGAAAATGGAGTGCGTCCCTGCAAATCCGATGGATTTCAGTAAATTTTAGCTGAATTATCAGGCGAAAATAGAAAAAAATTAAAAATGAGTATAGGGGCGCTGAGCCAGCAGTACCCTGGTGGAGTGCCGTTGTTCCATTGTCTGGGGAGAACACTGAGTAGGTTGGACATGAGAAACTCCAATGTCACCATCTCACACATTTAACAGCACTTTACCACTCAAAAGGTGTTTTATTTTTACCTCCGCCAAGGAGATTATGTTTTTGCCGGCGTTTATCTGTTTGTTTGTCTGTTTGTCTGTGTACAAAATAACTCAAAAAGTTATAGACGGATTTCGATGAAATTTTCAGGATAGCTTGGGAATGATACAAGGACCAGTCGATTACATTTTGGTGAAGATCAAACACTGCCTTGGCAGAGGTCTGCACTCTCTGAGTGCTTTTCTAGTTAAATGTGTGCATTCTTCACGGGCTATGCTTTGAAGTATTCTTCAACCTCTGCTTAAAGATTTGACTGAAGAGCTTTGTAAAATTGTCTTTAATTCTCAAATATCCAGAGCTACTACATTCATCCACATTTCTCAGTAATCCACACTAAAATCGTGCCATTCTGAGTTTGGGACCGTCACTATGACTTCCCCTGAGGTATCGCACTCGCATACGCTCTTTCTCTCAATTCAGACACACTGGAAGCAGAGTCAACCCACACCCTGACTGAAAGGATTTCTGTTACATTTGTGAGACAGGCAGTTGACAGCTCACTTCTGGAACCCGTTGAGAAGCTAACTGGATGTCTTTCCACTTGAGGTGAGAGTGAGAGGCGAGGGGATGGCACATAGAGGGATGGGCCTCATGGGTACGGTTGTGGCACTTTAGCAGGAAAGACTCTGACAGGAACTTGGTTCCTGTTCAGTCCCCTCCCTTTCACTTGTGCAAACAGGAATCTTCCATGTATAAATTATTTATCCGTGCTGCTTTTGCCACTGTTTACTCAAGTATACCTCCTCCATTTAAGCACAGTTGAATCATTGTGACTTTCTGTGTCTTTTCACTTGAAAACAAGAACCTAAAATGGGATTTAACAGACAAGAAGAAGTGCATAAAACCACTGATGGAAGCCGCAATGCTTCATGGTTTGTAATCAGAGATCTAACAGCAGAAGGCCCTTTGTCTTTAATACTAGCCCATGTAATTGTTGAAGAGCTCTCCCTTCTACTTACTGGGGCCAAACCCATGATATTAACCATGTGTTCCCTTTGTCATTTCCTGTTAAATTTCTTCGCAAAGCTCTAAAGAATGGCTTTGTGATCTGGCCAAAAGCTCGTATGACAATTTTTCTGAAGTAGAATCACAGTCCACAAAATGAATGGCAATTTTCACACCTTTTACAAAATTTAGGTCACACACACAACCAAACTGTAACAGGTTTCTCAATTAAACTATGCGTGATAACGTTTTGTTGTGATTTTTGTCATCTTAAAGTAATATTTTTGCATCTGTTTGCACCATGCAACAATATCTTGGTGAAGTAAAGGACTATCCACATTTCTACTTGTATGTTCTTTGCACTGTCTCCTGTTAATTCCATGGAATGTGTCCATTTAATTAGTCCCATCAGGTATTTATAATGAAGTAAAAGTAATACTATACACCAGATATCAGATGTTACACCAGCAGCCCACAGACTTCTTTGCTGTTTAAAGTCATTTTTCATGACATTGTTTTTTTTTTTCCACATCAGCATAACAACAACGTACATGCACTTCACAGGTTAACATAGACTTCAGTATGGACAGATCTATGAACAAATCACTATACATGAACAGAAATAGCCATGTTAGTCTAACAACATTAATGCTGATGGTGCAACAGCACAACGCTCAGGTAGTTTAGATAGTTTAAAATTAATGGTGGCTGAGTAAGTGAGCTTGGACAGTGCTGTTTTTTACACAATCTATGATTGAGGATCATGTACCAAATTAAGATTGATTCTTTTCTGACCAGATGATGAAATTAACTTGGGTCTTTCAATCTTGCATTATTTAAGCAGTTTTTCATGCACAGTACTTGAGATACTCTACTGCTGATTTGAGACAGTGTAGTGGTGGGATGTGTAGTTGCCTAAGCATGCTGCCAGCAAAACTTTTTGATAATAACAACAACAGTAATAATAATAATAATGATAATAATGATAATAATTATAAATATTTTATGTGAAAAATGCTCAAATAAAAGGTTGAGAGGGTAACTGTATAAGTTGTAATTGTTAAGGTAACCCAGTGATTACATCAGCTAATAATTAAATAATAATAATTATTATATTATTTAATTATTACTAATGTAATCATTGGGTTATTATTCATTATTATTATTATTATTATTATTATTATTATTATTATTATCATTTCTTCTGGAAAAGAAATAATTATGATAATAATAATTGTTATTATTATTATTATTTATTAGCTAATGTAATCATTAAGTTACCTTAATAACAGTTACAACTTATACAGTTACTTTTTATTTGAGCATTTTTCACATAAAATATTTAAATTGTGAATGAATATATAAATAATATATGAATGAAAAATGTGTTCACCATTATTATTTAAATAATCAGGAGACTGCTGCCCAGACCACTGTACATTGTAGTGTAGAGTGGTAAAAATCTACTTTGTTTGATTTTATAGGTCTGTATATACAAGTTGTTTAAAACTTAAACATGCACCAGGGAGTCTTCATTTAGTTCTTGTCAAACTTAATACCAGTTTTACAAAACGTGCAATTCACTAATTTTTGTAGGTTTGTTTTAAAAGAATTTTCATCCTTTTGTCAAGGAAGCTCTGTCTTCTTTGAGTAATGCCTTACATTCTGTTTGCTCTGGAATGAGCTGCTCAAAGTGTGCATACATTTCAAAAGAACAATACATCAGCGTGTTCCACATTAATGGACCACAAGCCATTCCAGCTCTATGGAATGAATGTTCATTGTGTTTCAGTTCATTTCACTGCAGAGACTTAAATTCTTAGACAATACTTGACCCTTTTACATCTTTTTCCTGCCCTGTACCCAAACCAAACCGGTGTGCTTTACACCACCTTTAGCTGCAGGTGTGTTATCAGAAAACCAGTTTACAGAACAGGTGGCCAGAAAGGGAGTGTGAATAAAACACTGATTAAACACCATATAGCATGTTTCAATTACTCCATATCTGCAGACCAGCAAAAATCACTACAGGTTAAGATGCATACTTCAAACCTATTGTATGGATAGTCTGTAACAAGCTATAGATAGAATATTTTTTTCTTATTTTCCAAATTTGAAAGTGAGCTTGTTAGTATTTGATCTCATTGAAAAGATTTTTTGTTTCATTCCCAGTAACAAGTAACTGTAATATGAAAACAAAAATGCTTTTGAAGCCAGTTTGCATAAACAGAGATGCAGCTGTCCAATTTATTCTGCACGCTACATGTCATGACAGGCATCTTATGGTATTTGTAACGATGTGGCTTATTGAAAGACTTCTCTCACCGTGTTGATTTGTCTAATTTATCGCCAGTTGACTCATCGTGATTGAAATGTAAAGTGTCCTTAAATGGTAAGCTGTACAGTCGGTGAGGGGGAAACACTGCTGCACACGGAGAGCTAAAACTGACCATGTCACTGTCTTCTTCTGGAGTCCTCATTTTGATTTGAAAGGCTTGATGAATGAGCCTGTCTGGATGAAGGAGTGGATTTTACCATGGGTCACTGCTGCAAATACAAATCTGGCAGAGGTGCTGATGGCTGCTGTCATGTCAGAGAGAACAGTGCGGGTCTTTATACGTGTCCACTCATTATCACTTCTAATTGTCAAGCTGTGTATTTTTCCTAGATCTTCAAGACCGACCATAGCGGAGGGGAATTAAGGCTGACACACACATTTCAAACCCGTTTCTATCTTCTTGTGGTCAGACACAGCTGTGGACCAAAAAAAATCTAAACACTCACATTCTCTCAAACATATACACAGTTATGCACATGCCTCTTTTTCAACTGCACCAAACTGTTGAAAGGCTTTCAAAGTGCATGTCATGTCAGTCACACCCTCACAGTTATTTGCAAATGCCCACCGATGGCGGAAAAGATTGTTTATTTCTTTTTAAACAAATGACCACACACAGCCAAGTTCTATGTATTCAGCTTTCACTGATATGTTTTCCCACCCTATTTAAGGCTGAATAAAAAGCACTCGAGTGTGTGTGTGTACAGTTAATGATATCAGGAACTGGAGTGAAATGTCCTCATTAGTAAGAATGTTAACTTATCAGGCTGAGACTGGAGATATGGCCGGGCAGTATTCCAACAAAGGAATTTGTCCTGTTGTAATACTGCTGATGTGAGAAAGAATAGTCCAATGTGTGCATATCTGGGGTAGTGCTGTGACAAGACGCATTTGTAAATCTAGAATAACCTTAAAACCCGAGTCATTTCACGTCAACATCACAAGACCGATCCTCTGCCATGGCTCCCCCTCTGGTTAGATATTCAGCATTATTACAGTAATTATAGGAGAAAACTAAATCAGCACTTTGGTTTGAAACCTGGAAAATACCATTGAACTAATGTAAGCTAATTGTACTTAAACATATTTATATCACTTCCACATATAAGTTATTACACCTACATAATATGTTCTCTCAGCATTGTTATGTGCACGTCACATTGCGGTGAAGCGCAAAGTTCACCCAAATAAATGAAATCAACCACAACTAGCCTACATGAGCAGGAGAAAATACTGGAAAAGAGTATTTGGTTACAAATTGAAATGCAGCATCAGTTCTATGGAATTATATTGGTAACAGAAAGGACAGTGTTGACCTAAAAGAGGCACTTTGTTAACCCAGAGACCTGTCACTTGAGAGCAGTTGCCACAAGTGTCACCTGCTTGTATGTGTTCAACCCAATTGTAGAACTGAAATGCAAAAAATATAGGGTTGCACTCAAAATGTGTACAAAATCATATTAACTAGTGCAGAGCCCGTAGTACATGTGCCAGAGTATTGTTTGAGAGGCTAATAGCCTATCTGGTAAAAGGAGCAGGAAATAGGCTTTTTATCATAAACTGCATGAGTGGGACGGACCAATGTGCAACAGGTCTGTCTGTGCACTCATGCAGCCGCATTGAGTGAGAG
>JAQQZY010000012.1:19734920-19755891 GCA_030068375.1 Ostorhinchus rueppellii
GATCGAGTAAGTGGTTCGAGAGTTATGCGTGGAACAGACAAACAAACAAACAGACACACAGACAGACGTTCCTTGCATTATTAGATAGATATCACTGTTTGGTTTTCCCATTCTGAGCCTTTTACCTAATGGCTTAATAGCGTTGGTCAACATTCAAAATAGGTGGCAATAATGCACCTTAAAGGAGGGATATTTTGCTTGTTTAAATGGAATTATGCATTTGAAAACATTTCCCTGTGGTCTATATAAACTGTAAATGCTTGGGTCTGAATTCTTCGTGAATTAAACTCTACATGCTCATCTTCAACCTTATTTCTGAGTAATGACACAAGAAAGGTCAATTCGAGCACTGGCCCTTTAAATGCACATGACCCCCCCCCCCCCAGGTTGTTGGCTGTGTTGCTCTGTCTAATTCAGCCTCTTGTGTTCGTTAATACAACCAACAACTGAACATTTTAGGTAACTGGCTCAAAGTTTGGACATATTTTCAGTAAGGTCTGCTGCTGACAAACAATTATGGTGGACTTGGAGAAATTGTCAGCAGAAGTCCTTAGCTTATATGTGCAAATGTCATGATGTAGCAAGTTATAAAATGTAACAAATTAAGAAGGAATCGTAGCAGGTTGTAGAAATCCACTCAGTTTTTCGCAGAATTAACATAAAGATCACTTTACAGCACCTGGAGGGTTCAAATTCAAACTTTTTGAACTGTTTGGGTCCAAATACATAAATAAATGTACCAAAGGCTAATAAAAGTGGTTCTAGCAAACTATGAACCCCTTAAGGCAGGGTACAACTTGCTATAACACAGAAAAAAGAAGTCTTAAGTGTTCTAAGCAACTGTTGAAACACAGCGGACTCCCTCTGTAAATATAAACGGTTCATTCCTAGGTCACGAAAACACAGCAGTTCTTCCATTCAGGTCATTAAACAATAATAAAAACATAATTATGAATATTACATTCTTTTTCTGTAAGTAGATCCTCCTGAGTCTTATACACTGTACATTTAAGGAGGTCTTCTTTTTATGATGTTAAATAAACATGATCTTTATGAAGCATGGACTCCAGATCTGAAGGCTTTACTATCATCCTCAAAGCCATCCAGCAGGATTTTGGCATGTAACCCGAGTCCTCCATCACACTAGGAGGCAGTATAAATGATGGAGCTAGTGATGCGATATGACACTCGAGCCATGCATGATGTAGTATGGCGTCACCTCTGAACATAAGGCACTTGCATATTCCTTAAAGGCACCCCTGCCTTAGAGGCTTAACAGTCTTCTCCAAAGAACAGAAATAGACAAGTCATCTATCCTGAGTAGGCGACCAAAAATGAACATCTTTTATGTTGTTGATGGTGGTAAAGAGGCGGACTTGAAAGTTGTCTTTGATCTGATCAAAGCACAAAAAAGAACACTCCTTTCTTTTTCCTGTTGCAGGCTTGATTTTTATTTATTTATTTGTTTGTGTTCCACCCCTTTGCCTTGCTTCTCGGTCCAGGCAGTGAGGATACAGCATGTTTTCCCTCCGCAGTGAAGCTTTCCCAGATCCTGCCCATATCTTCACAGGCAAAGGGACTGATTATCGGCAGGGCAGAGGTAATGCGGCTCTGCTCAGCATTAATTGGCTGATTAACATGAGGACAGTTTAGCACTTCACTGTCCCACACTCAGGCCATTAATCAAGAGAGCGGCTGTGCCAGCTGAACCACCGCCAACTGCTCTGCACAGATCACTGTGAAGAGAGCGAGAAGCGAGCGGTACGGGTTCAGCCTAGCACACAAAGCTGAAAGGAGGACGTGATCCACTCTTTGGCCAGACCCAGTACTGCAATCTTCAACACTGGGGCTTCTAATTAGACTTGTAGACACTGTAAAAGCTATACATTGTAGATTTAATTCAGTTAAAATGAAGTTGGAGCTATGTTTAGTTCAAGTTATTTATAGAGGCCGATATCACAACAAAATTGCCTCAAGGCTTTACAGAAATTGTTGAATTTATATTAAAAAACACACACAGGAACTATAAACAAACAGTCAAGTAATCAGCTAGTAAACAGTTAGTGAAAATGGATCAATGTCCTGGGTTTACCCCTTCCTTAGACCCTCGTTCTTGGCAAGGAAAAACTAAAAAAAACCCCAATTGGGAAAAGAAACCTTAGGGAAAACGACAGTGAAAGAGAGATCCACTCCCATATACTGGCAGGTTCTAGATCTGACCAGAACTCACTTACATCTATTTGCTGATGTAATTCCAGTCTGTAAGGATGCAGTAGGGTGGGGGTGCATCTGGTGGGGATGAGGAAGTCCATCCAGACAGGTGAGGGTAAGGGAGGAGGTCCAGGGTCCCAGGTTAGGACAGGGTGCAGATGGGTCACCTCAGGTCCTGTCTGATGACAAATGATGTGGTACTTGAGCCTTGTACTGAGGGAGTTTGTTAAAGTGGGCCACGCAATTTGGGAAAAGACATTTTTTGAGTTATGGCTCTTGTCATGTAAAGTAAAAAGTCTGATGAAAACTCATTTTAATTGAATGAGACTTTACACAATCCTAACAATGAAGTTTGTCACTGAAATGAAAAATAAATCAAGTAATCACTGTCTCGCATCGAACTTTTTATAGTCTGTAATTCGACTACAGTATTTGATCCTGCAAACCCCACTCTCCAACCGCATTTTCCCAAGTAGGATTATTTGAAATTCCTTGAAACATTTTTATGGGAAACTGTAGATGTATAAAAGTTTTAAAGATGATGTTACTCCATCAATGGATCATAAAGAGCTGGTAGTTCAAGACACATCCGCCAGCTGTTCATCGCAGTTTTCCAGACCATGACACATCTCTTGTTTTATCTTTCACCTCAACTGTAAATAAGGCAAACCACGTACTGTCCGTATTTCAGCAACAGAACTGAAGTGATTCAGATGATCTTCAGATTTGTGTAAACATTTTTTTCCTATGCTTGAAGGTGGAGGTGTTGATCATGTTGTTAAATCCATCTCTTGCCGACAAACACAGATATAAGTGTGAGTATCTCCAGACCTTGTCAGTCACTAACCCCTCCCATGTTCCACAACATCTAGCACTGATTCTTAAAGGATCAACACACTTCTTTCACACTTCTTTCACAGATAAAAGTGTGACAGATATATTTCCTGCTTCTTTTCAAACTCCTCAACCTTTCAGCGTCCACATATAAACACACATTCGTTGGTGTTGACTCTGTAATAAGTACTATGGAATTCTCAAACGAGTTCTTCAGGGAAACTGGAACAGGAAAATTACTACATTTGTCACATAGCTCAGGACTTGACTTCAATAGCATTTCTGTTCCAGAACTGCAGTCTAAACAAACACTCAAATTCTGCACACTCCTGTCTACAATGCTAGCATTTTTTTCCCTTGTTGTAAATAGTGGGGTTACACATCTGCATGTTTCCTGTTTCATTTGTCTACAAAACATTGCATATGTCTTGCTAAAACTTGTAACTTCTGAGGAGAGCTAATCTGTGTACATCTTGTTTGTCAAATGGTTGATCAGAGAGAGTTCACAGTTGTTGTCGAAGGCGGCTTTGACAACTAGCTTTTTTTTTTTTTTTTTTTTTTTTGGCTTGCAAGCATACTAACACCACCCACCACGGCCAGTGTTTGAGTCTGCCATTCATCTCCAATGTGCAAACAGGTGACACTCTGACAAGTGATGACTTGGTCTTTTTGTTGATTTGAGCCTGTGCACCTGGGTTTCCATCGGCAGAGTGGGACAGACTCGCTGTTTAGTCCAGCTGATGTTTCTGTGAGCCAAAGCTGTGCAGCTGCTCAGCTGTATGTGTTCTTGTGTCCGTGTTTAGGCACAGTATTGCCTCTCAAGTAAACATACGTTATTGCACGCTGTGCTGTTACTGTATCCAAGGTTCCTGTGGAGGATATAGGTGTATAATGACTTCAAAATAAGAATCAAAAAAATGGATTTTCTTACCCTAGATCAGGGGTGTCGAGCTCATTTTAGTTCAGTGGCCGCATTTAGCCCAGTATGATCTCTTTTTCAGAATGATACCAGTCGATAATCAGCTACTGCTCTTTTCTGCTCCCAACTACTATTGCATGTGCCTTGAAGAAATTCGCTCTTGTCCGACCTTGAAGTCAGGTGCATTTACTGCAGGATGTGTTACAAACTCTGAACGTTGAGAATCAAGGCTGTTTAATCCCACATACAAAGTGAGAAACATTTATGTCTGGGTTTTTTTCTGTCTTAAATAATGGTTATTTTAAGGCCTAAAATTTTATTTTGAGTGGAATTAAAAATGTCTTAAATCTAACTTGGTTTAAGCTCTAGGAGCCACTCAGACATGCACTGTACCTCCCATTCTTCTTTATCATATGGATTCAAAGAGGCCATCCATACATAACACATCTGTTTGAGTAATATTCATGTCTAATCTCCTTAAATAAATGCTAATACAGCCGAGCTTCACATCAGCTACTGATTGAAATGAAACATTCTTTTAGCCTTTGACAGATCCACACAGTCGTTAAACACTTACTGCCTCCCTTAATAAAACCACCTTCAAACAGATATACTTCATAGGTTAGCATCATCATAAAATATCTCAATGAGACACAGTAAACTTATCTTCTCCTGCCTCCACACAAGAATAGGAAATGCCTCCCTGCAGCCTGTTATCAATTGAGCCCCGGTGGTTGGCTGTGGATCACGTTCTGTCTTTGATAGCGAGGAGGATTTGGCAGCTGTACACCCCCTCTCTTTTGCTTCTCACTTTGGTCTCGACTGTTTTCCGTCCTCATCATCTGGCAGATAATTGTTCCTACAGTTATGGGTTTTGTGTGCGTGTGTTTGTGTTCATAATTGAAAGCAGCAGCCAGACTTCCATAACTTCCGGTTTAATCCCCCAGCCGCCTCTCTATGAATGTCTCAAGTGGGTCTACAGGAGCAGGTTTGGGATTGATCCAGGCATTTTTGGATGAGAATGTATTGGGGAAACTATAGCGGTGTTGCCCAGACTTTTATTTTAAATGGCAAATCATCCCAATGGGTCCTACCTATAAATCTTCAGAGGCTAATTTGTGCGTAAATTGAACATTACTGACAATTTTCACAAGACTTGCCTTAATTTCTTGAATAGGTAAACCAAGACAAAGACATGTGCATTACACTTCTATGCATGCAGTACTTAAATATACATAGAAGTTAAATACTTAGTAAATTAAAGCTGTTAAAGGTTACTAACACACAATATGCACATCAAATACAGCCAATGGCCACACGGTGAAGATTTTTTTGGAAATGCTTGAAATGCAAGTCACCTGTTTGTCACAGCCAGCTTTAAGAATGTATAGTCTATAACATCACTTCAAAACCTTTGTTTCCTATCGGCATACTACAAATCAAAAAATGTATTACATTTATGTGACTTTCCCTTTAAAATTAGCTCTCACATTACTGTTAAAAAAAAAAAAAAACTTACATAAATTGTGTAACGTATATTTATTGGAATCCAATATAAAGCATATTCTGCTCTACGCTCTTTGCATAAAGGGGTTTGACATTTAAAAAATGTGGAATATTTAACATTGTAGGTTATTTTCTAATTGAATTAATTATTTTACATTAAAAAATAATTATTTTAACTTTCCTAAATGAGGTCATCAAAGGCACAATGATATGGATTATAATCTACTCTTCTTTTATTTACAAAAGGGGATTTTTTTTTTAGTGACACCAGTATTTATTTATTTATTTATATATATATATATATATTTTTTTTTATTATTATTTTGTCAGTGCACTCTTCTGTGCAGCTCTATTGTGCTTGTTGCTATGGAAGCCAACAAAGCTGCTACCATCAAATCATATGCCAGTTGTAAGTGAAAATGTCCTTTAAAATCTGTGACACTTCATCAGTTTCAGACTTATATATGCTGAAGTGTTGCTTGTAGACCTACCTGCGACAAAACACACACACACACACACGTATGCACCAGTAAACAGGAATGGCCCAATTATTGTAACGCCACCCCTCTAACACGTGGATGTGTTGGGCGTAAATAATGACATGAGCTGAAAGGTCCACTGATGTGAACCAGATGGGGCAGCGCGACGTGAAAGGCAAAACATGCAACAAATAAGAGCAAAACTGGACAAACAGTGACACGACGTACCTGGAACACACAGCGAGGGACTCGGTAACTGTAGCATTCACATCCCATCAGCCATGTACACACACTACAGGTCCATCCAAACAAAGACGAAGACAGAAAACACAGTAGATTGGGATTCTGGACGAAGGGCTCTGCTCAGTTCTTTATTTTTTTTTTACCCTGTTCAGATTTCAGATGCCTTACAGTGTACTGATCTTCACTGCATCATTCATTTTCCTTTTTTCACCCATAGATGTTTTTGGAAACGAAGTGGATTCTTTTTATGTGAGCAGTGTTGCATTGTGCTTGGCCCTCCGCCTGCCCGAGGCCTGTTTCAGCACCGTTCTGCTCGGCTCTGGCCTGGCCTGGCCTGGCTACAAAGTGGCTTTCTCACTGAGGCGGCCCCTGACCTCTTGACGCATTTCCTGACCCAGGAAATAGAATTAACACCTCAGCTCGGCCTTGGGGTCCCACAGCAACATACACAGCTGCGCATTAGCCCTAGCCCTGGCCAGACGGACCCTGATAGCTAGCGCTCACTGCACCTTAAACTAAAATGGAAAGGCAAAAGGGAATATCAAGTGAATGTATTCCACTAGATCTGAGCAGCACCTGGAATAAAATGAGTTGTATTTCAGCCCTCGTCTGCATTTTTCCAATCGTACATTCACATTTTAAAACTGCAATATAAAAGGAGAAAAAAAATGAATTACACACAGCTGCACAACTGAACTTTGACAGAAAAACAGCCAAGGAGGTTCTCAATTTTCCTGTATAATGGTACTAAAATGTTATTGTCCATTTCAGATGTCAAGTCCTTATCAAACATGTTTGATCTTTTGCTTGGCTTGTATTGGTGCCTTGAGTTCAAGTCATCAGCTTTGTAACATGAGATATTTCATGTATTAAGCTGTAATAGTTCAGCTCACCCTTCTGATGTTGTTAAAATATATAGTGTAGGAAATGCAATACCATCTACCAGTGTTTTTTTTTTTTTAATAAGCCTGCCTTTCAGTGTCATACTTGTGGTAAATGTAGAAAGTGGAAGGTTAAGAAGAAAAGTGGATTATAGATCTACCCATTAGATATGTTTTATGTGGATCATATATCAGAGTAGATGGATCTTGATATTCCACATTGAAGTGCGTTATCTGTTTTCGTCATTAGTTAAAGGCTCTTATAGGAGGCAGGCAAATACACACTCTCTCACCCTTGCACACAAATACACACAGATTAGCCAGTTCCTGCGTTTAAGCACCCCATGTGTTTGCATTTTAGTCACACATTGCCAATCTCATGGGAGCACTTTGAAGCATACTCCTCCAGAGCAGATCATAAAACAGGAGTATAAGTAGTTTTTCACATAGTTGTATTCCAGAACACCCCTCGCCACCACCTTCCACCCAACAGCTCACTGCCTCCACCTTCCACCTCCAGTCCATTTACTTTAGAAGTGCAGGGCGAGCAGTCGGTTCAGAGGTTTTGCTGTGACCAGGCCTTAAGCAGCTCCACTCACACTCGTCTCTCCAGATGTTCAGTGGAAATGCCCAAGAGAGGCAGACGGGGTGGAAGTGCACCATTGTGCAGCTAAAACAATTCTGCACTGCAAGTCATTTTCATTGAACAAGATGATACTGAATACTGAATATCGACGCTTTCTTCAAATAATCGCCCGAGTCATTTTTTCAGATTTTTCAGGAAACGCAAAAAACTGAACCATTTGTTGAATATATGATATTTAGTAACAATTTTAGTCAAAACAGTTATAACAACAGATGCCTATTAACATACAAACAACAAGGTCAGTCAAACATAGAACATAAGAGAATTAAATGACTCAAATTTTCAAACATGTCAAAATGACGTAGGCAACGAGTTTAAGAGGGTGACGATATACTGAATGAATGCATTTGCAATGAGTTGGATGGAAAATGGTATAGGCAGGTGCCTAAATATCTTCTGTTCAATAATCTGAACATTTAGCCTCATGTCATGTTCTTAAAAATGGATTGGCTTTAATGCTATCTTGACTAGATGGGAGTTATTGCTGTGATATGAACATCACAATTGCACTGGAACTGCACCGTACAATTATACACCACATGTACTTTATTAAGTGTAGGTAGCAAAACATGAATTTCAATGTTTTTATATTAAAAATAATAATAAGGGGGCGTTAAATAAGCTCTTTTATAAGCTATATTATATTTGAGGTCCAAATACATTATATGCCATGAAAATGTCTTTATAAGAATATTATACCTGTAATATAAGCTTGTTTTATCATAATGTTATGTTAATTCAAGTTATTAAAATTGTGAGCTGCTTTGATCTCAGTTGGTAGCAGGTCCATAGTTTTGCTTGGTTAATGAAGTTGCACTGCTGCACTTTGTATTTACTGAGGCCTGTGTGTGTATGCTGAAACGAATTTAGTCAGTTGAGGGGGACCATGGAAGCCTTAAAAATTAGCTTCAGGTTGGAATCACTTTCAGAAAAACTGAATATATGACAAGATGTGACAGTGACATGACCACAACGGATTTTGGCACATCATTTTTGTTGTCTGAATACTATTTATATTGTGATTTACGAAAAGTCTTGAAAAAAACTTGCTGAAACCTGTGAGAGCCCCCCTTTTTGGATCTTCATGTACTTTTCCATTGGTCTAGGTGTCACCTATGATGCTTTGTGTTCTACCTGCATTATTAACCCACCCATACTTGTGTCTCCACAGTACTTTGAGGTGCCCTTTGACTCCAACATGAACCGCACCAAGAATCGTCCACTCGTCAGAGGACAGATCAGGTACAGTTTATACTTTTCTCCTTTGGAAGAAGAGTGTGTAATTCAATTTAAGTAACATCTTTATTTCTGCAAGAACTGCGCCTGAGGAGAGCGTTCAAAGAGTGAAGGCAGGTTTGTGTTGAGTTCAGTGTAGAATTAGACATGCCGATTGTGTCCTGTAACAGAGCCGGTGCCAAATACACACTATCCTTTATGCAAATGATTGGTGTATCTTGAACTGAACTGTATCCATTCCCTGTCTCACTGAAGAACCTAGTTTCCTGTGAATAGTATTGTCTCTTTTTTTTTCTACCAATGTTTTAATGAAAAATTACACCTTAGATAAGAGCAAAGCAGCCAGAGACTGTACCTGCCAATAAAAGAAATGCATACCAGCACTAGAAATTCTCCACTTTACACCTGTCAGATGTAATGTGAGCTGCTTAGCTTGTTGAGAGGAAGCAGGTCGGGGTTAGGGTGTAGTTTACCGGACCACCCCTACTTTCCTAGCTTCACTCTTTAGATGTCAGATAACCTTTGTATTGAGGCTCAGTGAACTTCTTGCTTGGCCACGCTCCGACAAACTGAGTAGAGCAACAGGATAGCCTCATCTTTACATGCCCTCTTGAGCAACTGCCAAATGTTAGCAGCAGGCAGATACACAGACTCAGTGATGCACAAACCAAAAAACCAACCGTATCTGCTGTACCAACTGTGAATGCTAGGAAACTGCCTCTATTGCATGTGCTTTTTACTCATATTCTACCTCGGACTGGCTATTGTTAAAAAAAAACAAAAAAAAAAAACTGTCCAATCCCAGCATAGATACAGTATGGTTCCTGAAAAATGCTGCTTTTTTATATCAGTGTTACACTTTAGCAATTTCCACACACATTGTAATGTGTATGTTTAGTTTTGTTTTTCATTTTTACATGAACTAAAAAGTCATACAAATTTTATAATAAACAAAATCCCCAAATATTAGTTTTTTTCCCTTGAATCCTTGTGGCAATATAATTTTATGTTCCTTTCCATCTGCATCAAACTAAGGCATTCCGTCATGGTTTTAAGTGTCTTCCACCTGAAAACGCTCCGTTTAACGACCTATTCGGGGAGCTAGATTACCCACTACCCACTAATTCCCAAAAGAACATGACATCCTACCCGAGCAGTGCACAAAACAGAGGGAGGCGATGGCAAAGGCACATACGGTGCTGCTTTAAGAAAAGGCAAGACCTTTCAGTACCAGTTTTATCCATGTGAAGCACACACACTGCAGCTAGAGGAGGCTGAGTATTTCTCTTGCACAATAAAATCAATATAAGCACGTTATGGTTGAAATTGTGGACGTTGACCTTTAGCAATCTCCTCCCAGTTTGAGAATTTCCCATTGACACACTGTTTAAAAATGGCTTCTTTTGCCAGTGAGCTGCTGATTGAAGATGTTCCTTCACTCTCTAAACATAGAGTCTTTTCTCAAGCTTTTAGCCTGTCTCCGATGAGAGGAGGTGTGTGTTTGTCTGCTGGTAAGACACTTTTTAAAACTGGCTCTGTGCAGAGACAGATAGCAGATGGGATGTGGTCCTGGCCTTTCAAACAAACCGTCACAAGGACATGTTTGACACATTTTACACGCTGTCTTTAGAGGGATGCTTTGTATATGCCAAAGGATGTTTTGCAGCTATGTCTGTCTTTAAGGAGTTTATCTGCCCCATATGTTCTCTGTCTCTGAAAGAGTTTGTCATTTTATGTCAAGAAGACAATATTGTGGCACCTCCCTACCTTTATTGTTCCTTCATGTTTCTCTGTGAAATGTTGAAGAGTTTCATTCCTTTGTTGTGGTTTGCAGAGTCTTCAATGATAGCTCTCATCTCTGTAATAGAAGGAGCACATTAGTTCGCTTTGAAATCCCCTGAAGGCGGGTACATATGTAGAGATTTCTGTCAATTGTGGTTTGAGTTGGTTGTTTTGACCTCAACAGGTTTAGTTTGAGTGGAAAGAAAATTGTCGAGAAAATGTCTGTAGTTTTCCACTTCATCAGTTTAGTTTGTAAACTTTGTAGCTGTAAAACACACACACTTCTTAGTTCAGATGGTTGTTCATTGATCCTGAAATATTATTTTTCTCCCAAAGGTATAATTATTTTACATACACCTTTTTGAAGGAACTCTTTACAAATACCCCACTTTACTAAAAAACATGACTTTTAAAAACTAAATTAAAACTACTGCATTTAAAAAAAAAAAAATCAAAACTAAGCAAGCAAAGCTGCTTTTAATGGAAGATATATCAAGTGTTTCTACTTGAAAATATTCAACTATGACCTAAAATTAGCATTACAGTGTCAAGAATGAAAAGATCATAAGTTGATTTATGTGGCCACTAGAGGGTGTAGTGAGTCACTCTGCTGGTGTCCCATAACGAGGAAAACTAAAGTCACAAGGCCGTCAGAAAATGATGAAATGGGTTGAGAACCACAAAGAAACAGCTCAAAGAAAGTGATAAAAGCTACAAACACTGTTGTTTGCTCCACTGGACACAACTTTAACCCTTTCATGCATGAATTATGACAACCTGAATCAAGATTTTTTTTTTCCTGTTTTCCTTCTTTAGGCATAAAAAAACCAATGTGATTGAATGAACCTATTTTTCAAGGAGTTGGAAAAATGTCTACAAACTATGAAATAATTTTCTAAATATTGCTAATTTAATGTTTTGTCACATTTTAACATACCATAATACTAGTTGTTACACACTTTATGGAGATAATGTGCAAAAACCCCAACTTTTTGTTTAAAAAACTGTTAATTACAGTCTAATAACAATAAAAAGCAATTGATTTACAATAAAATGTTACTACAGATCAGGTTTATTAAGAGCAGCAAAGTTACAGTAATGGTATGAATTGCAGTGTATTATGGGATGATGCATAAGTGTCCACTGTGTTGGCTGATGTGGAGCTAAAACGATACAATCCATGAATATACAAGAGAACAGCAGTAAAATAGCTGTGCACTGTAGTGACCACTAAGCATGAAAGGGTTAAATAAAAAGAATGGAGTTTGAATGACAGTTTCTTCTACACAAGTGAGCTTGATTATGAAGTTTATAAAGGGGCGTTATTATCTTTACGAAGTTGCTGTTTGTTGATCCAGAGTTCAGACTAAACTGTGACAGTTCCGACCTTGTTTGTATGCTAGGTGTTGCTTGTAAATATAAAAATAAACTATTAAAAAAAAATCCTTGTAGCTGAAATAATTCCAGATAACTGATGTTGCTTTTCTTTTCGGCACCAAGTCTTCATTTTTGGTGATTTTTCTCTTGCTCAGCGACTCTCTCCATGTGCAGGGGCGTGGTCTGCTGATTAAAAACGATTGTGATTGGTTGGTGGATCGCTGTGTGCAGTGTGTCAGGTACCCAGACTGACATTAGATGAGAACATGTTGAGGTCATTTGCCTCATACATTGCAGAATCTGCAATGTGACTGTTGCCCACACATACATTGCAATGACGATGCTGGAACGATATATTATGCAGCTCTAGTTCATTATATTTTTTCCATCTATAGTTGCATTCATTTTTGATTCTATGGAGAATCTGACCGCTGCATCAAGTCTTCATCAAATCCCAAATTAGAGTCTGGACTTTATACGGGCTAATCCATGTGTGATAAGGATGTCTCATTCTCCCTGAACCATTCTGTCACATATCTGATGATCCTGATCAGTCCTGGCATTGTCTGATATTTTAGACGTTGAAGTCAGTTAGACTTAAATAACCTGTTAGAGCTGAAACATTATTAACCACCGCAGGATTTACCCATGAAATAATCGGAACTATTTACTTAAATCCAGTTAATGTGTCCTGTAATCAAAACTCAGACTGATGCAGTGTAATATTGCATTTATGGCTTTTTTTCCCCGCTTTTTTTTTTTTGGCAAACAATGAGCTCGCTCTTGCTTTTAAGCATTCAGAACATCAATACTAGATTCAACCCCTTTAAAAGTTAGTAAAAACTAAATAAAAAGAGGACGAAAAGCAAATAGGAATGGACAATGCAAATGTTTCATGACTTTATTAAATGCTTAAGTTTCTGGAAGCTCTGACCTTGACTGTGGTCTACCCAGATTGCTATGTTGTGGGCTTTCTGTGTTGACATTACCCACCTGGCGTTATGACTGCGGCTGCGTCAGAGGATAGTAAACCCACCTCAGGCCATGTGACGCACTCGGCACGCTGACCCCCCACTTAGGAAGCCACCGCCAGACTATAGACGACCCCTCTGCAGCCTGCCCGGCCCCACCTCAGCCCACATAAAACAGACATAACACCACTAATCACATTAATGCACCCATCTCCCTGCTTAGCCACACCACCGAAATAAAAGCACCGTTTGCTTTTTGAAGGAAAGGCCTGCGTTTGGTCAAGATTTTAATCTAACCTCTCTTTAATTTATGGTGCATTTACTGTTGAATTTGAACCAGACCTTACCATCACTGCTTTCAATAAGAGGTGAGGGGGAGGAGGAGGTGGAGCAAGACGAGGAGGAGGAGGAGGAAGTCTTCATCCGGTTAAAAGCCTGAGCCGCAGTGGTTTTCTTCAGCTAGTTTTGATCTCTGGCGTGTGCACATGCTCTTCATCTTGCAAGGCTACTTTTATCCTCAACAAACTCTTATCAGATGAGCTTCCTCTAAGCCTCCCGTTCTGAGACTCAGCCATGCTCTGCTGACTGTCAGTGTGTGGCCTCACGGGGGTGTGTATGTGTGTGTGTGTGTGTGTGTGCGTGTGTGTGTTGAAAATATGAAGCTATCGTTGCCTTATCTCATGTGCTCACAGTCCCACGAAACTTTATTCTTCCGTCGTTCCCAATGCGCTGTGGGGACTTTGCTGATCCGGCACATTTTATCCGTGTTTGTGTTCCTCATTTTTTAGTGTCAACATTTGGGCTGCTCAATTCTGGAAAAAATCACTATCACAATTATTTTGGTCAATATTGAAATCATGATCACTCAAACGATTAATTTTGAGTTTCACAATGCATTTATTCAGCATTTCTCTCTCTCTCAAAAGACGCTTTGTTATTGATTCTTTATGCAAAACATTCAAATATGTACTTTACAGCTGTTTTGCAATGGAATGGAATGTACTGAGCATGCGCATCTCAAATTGTGTAAAGAAAAACAGGAAATAAATCGTTTCAACTCTATTATGAGTTTTGAGATCGTTTGACAACAAAATTGAAATCATGATCAAAATTCGATTAATCGCACAGCCCTAGTCAACATAGTGAACCCAGTCCCAGTTGTAATGTCAGCCCCTACAATTACATAATTCAATGCAATTTAATCAACAAAAAGTCTAAGTGTGAGTGCGATGGTGTGTTTTCTGTAGTTTTGTGTGTACTGTGCAGTGTGTGGTCACATGACGATGGTGTGTAGATAAGGTGACAGAGACGCGGAACAAATAAATAAACATGACATCAGGTGTATGAACATACAGAATTAAAGGTTTTTCTGTTTGTTTTGGGGTTTTTTTCGTATTTTTGTAAATGGTGCTTTCGGTTTTATTTTTAAGTGCAGAAAGATACACATTTCGCTGTGTAATTTGTGCATTTTCCCTGATGATCAATGAGGGACATTTAGTTAATGCAACTGCAAAACACAGTGTAGAAAATTAGCAATATATATAAATAATAATACCAACATGATTCAACATTTTTCACCAAATCATCTAGCGAATTTAAATGTCAGCCTTTTTAAAAACTTTTTTTCTAATGACCGATCTCCCATTGAGGTTCTTGATATCCACATGTTCCTTACACTGAGCTGCATCCACGCATTCACATCCGTTCCCTTTTCCTCTTAAACTAAGCTGTTTTTTCCTTTTCGTTCCAGCCCCCTCCACGCCGTGTCCTTTGCTCTGGCCTGTGGAGTTCCTGGCGTCACCCTACTCACTCTGGCTGTCAACCCTCTGACCGGCGCCCTGGGTGCCCTCAACATTTTCCTGTACACCTGCTGCTACACGCCACTCAAGAGGCTGAGCATCACCAACACCTGGGTGGGGGCGGTGGTGGGTGCTATCCCCCCAATCATGGGCTGGACGGCAGCTACAGGTGCTCTGGAACCAGGTATGTTCTCTGACTGTTCTGGATCACAAAATGGAATTATATTCAGGGCTCATACAGGTGCTTGAAATCCTTGAAAATAGTTGAATTTCAATGTTTTGTTTTCAAGGTCTGAAAAGGGCTTGAATTTTAGTCTAAGTGCTTGCAATTATGTGATTTATTTGTTTTTTTAATATTACAGGGTTCCCACGGGATCTTAAAAAGTCTTAAAAGTCTTGAATTTAACAGATCTGCATTTTTATTCAATTTCATATGATGGGTCTTAAGTTATGTCGCCATAAATCTGTTCTTAACTTATGTTTACACTTGTCTGTTAAATGTCCAAGCTGCAAAGAAAGTCACGTTAGTCTAATCAGATCCACCTGCTCAAACTCGACAATTTCTGTTAAAATTAGGAACCAATCATCATTAACTTTACCGCCCCCAGTAAGAAATCAATCAGTCAAAGTTTAATACGCAGCACTTTACTACGACATAACAAAGACCAAAGTGCTTTACATCTAAAAGCATGATGATTTATAAGATGGCACGGTTTAATTAAATACCATAAATATGCATAAAACAATAAGACACACACAACACACAATGATTAAAATAAAAAAGACCACAGATTAAAAAAAAAAAAAAAAAAAAAAAGAACAAAAATAATCCGAAGTGTGGGAATCAAGGCGTTGGAAAAAATAAAAACATTGTCATAAATTCTCGGAGTCATGAATTTTTGCCCGTTTGGCTGTGAAATGGGCATTACATTCAGTTCTAAATAGTCTTAAAAAGGTCATAAAATCTTAAATTGAACTTGTAGAAAACTGTAGGAACCCTGTATTAATAACTCTGCCAGTTTAGGTGTCTTACAGAGAGGTGACACTTTGTGAAAAATAAAACTATGTCAAAAAAAAAAAAAAAAAAAATTCCCCAGTGTTCTCAGGTTGACTCCAGCTACATTTTTACCTTAGTCTTTGTCTCGATGCGAATGTACCTGAAGAACATAAAGCGGCTTCTGTTTTCCTTTTGTTTTTTTGAATAAAACTTTGTCTTCTCCTTTAATTTCTAAACTTTTTACTATTATTAAACATAATTTGAAATGTTTATAACAAAATGCAATGAACATCATTGTGATAAAAAGTATATGTCTTCCTGTAGATGTGTATTTTCCCACAGTGATAAGGTGCTGCGCTGGAAAAATATGAAAAAGACCCTTAAAAGTGCTTGAATTTGACCTTGAAAAATGTGTTGGAACCCTGTGTATTAAAGCCATTCCAGTGTAGTAGCTTAAACGGGGCAGAGCCAGCTGCCTTTGTGCTGCATGTTTGTGACTCACTCCTGTGCCGTTCTGTTTGTCACCACGACACAAGAGGAAACACAAGCCAAATGTCACCGAAATAAAGGATTATGTTGCGGGGGAGTCGAAAAAATAACTGGCATTCCTTTTAGTCAGTACACTTGTTCTTCTGGTTTGATTTATTTGGACGATCAAATGTGACACTAATTAAAACCATGTAGAAAAGAGGGAAACAGTAAAGATGATCAGCTGCACACTGGCTTTTAGATCTGAGACAGTAATGGTTCAAATAGTATGTAGAGGGGAAAAGGCTAACCCACATTTACATGATGTGCGGTTAGAGATGGAGTTAAACTATGATGCATGTGTGACACCAGCCCAATAGTACAGATCCTATTGATGACGGTGTCTTATTAATGGATGCCAAGGGACTGAATCTGCTTTATATCTAATGTTGACAATTTTCATATAACATTACACCACTCGATTGTTTCCTTTTTTGATTTCCTGTGTCATGATCAGACAAGTAGATATTGTCCAAAGTGGTTTATTTTAGCTGACTTTCGTTTCTGATGTAAAACTACTTTGACTAAAAATCTGCAACAGACACGTTGAGTTAAAACACATTATGGTTAAAAAAAATAAATAAAAAAAGCAGGAAATGTAATGAAACGGCTCTAAATGTCTCAAAGGAGGTGAAAAAAAACGTATTTGTTGTGTGCCATAATGTTCTTTTTTATTAAAATGGATTTTATGAAAACACAACACAATGTTTGCAGATTTTGTTTTTGTGTTTCAAAAGGTGTTGCTGCATCAGACTCAAATAAATGCAGAGGATTTTTTCCCCTTTATTGTTAACAAGAAAAAATAAGAAAACTAGTTCCAACATGTGTTTCAGTATTTTTGCTGAACCATCCAGTTTTGACCTTGATGGAACAGAGCATGTGCAGGAGGGAGCGCATGAGTATGGAGAATGGAATAATACTTGTCCAAACCATTTATTTACCATTTGTTATTCCTTACATTAGTACCATTACTTCATTATTACATTAGTACCATTACTTCATTCTTACATTAGTACCGTTACTTCATCATTACATTAGTACCATTACTTCATCATTACATTAGTACCATTACTTCACCCTTACATTAGTACCATTACTTCATCATTACATTAGTACCATTACTTCATGGTACCTAACACAGCAGGTCCACCCACTGTTCATGGACAGGTGGACCTTACAGACCCTGGAGACCACATCGGACCTCAGATTGTGTCCACACTGGAACAGTTTCTGTCACTGTTTTATAATGTATGCAGAAATGACCAAAAATAGTCGCTTGCCTGATAAAGGGTTAACTCTCCTCCTGTTCCCACCCGTAGGTGCTCTGTTGCTGGGTGCCTTCCTGTACAGCTGGCAGTTCCCCCACTTCAACGCCCTCAGCTGGAACTTGAGGGAGGACTACTCCAGAGGCGGCTACCGCATGATGTCCGTCACCCACCCAGGCTTGTGTAAACGCGTGGCCCTGCGCCACAGCCTGGGTCTGATCGGCCTGTCGATGCTGGCGCCTGTGCTGGACGTCACCACCTGGACTTTCCCCGTCATCTCCTTACCCATCAACCTGTACATCAGCCACCTGGCGTTCCGCTTCTACCGCCAGGGGGACCGCAGCAGCGCCCGTAAGCTGTTCTTCTGCAGCCTGTGGCACCTGCCCATGCTGCTGCTGCTGGCGCTCACATGTAAAAAGCCTCGCAGGGATCAGGAGACCCCCGCTCTACCTCTGGCTGCGTCGGCGCTCGCTCTGCAAAGCTAGCTCCTGTCCAAGAACGGCACCAGAGTCAGACCTGTGAGAGTCTCCCTCTGCTGCTCGTCGGACATATTGCTTAACCTGTGTTTGATCAAAAACCACCGCAGTCACAAAAATGAGCTGGAGTTGTCGTGGATCAAAAATGACAGAAAACACTGAATTATTACAGGAGGTTATAGTCATTTCGAAGTGTGTGCGTCCTGTGTATATACTGTATTTATTTCTAGAGCTCACCAACAGATCCTCTATGTTGTACATTACTGATATTAAATAATAATAATGTACAGTGTTAATTGCTCCTATGGGTTCACAGATTCACCACTGCATTGTATAAATGCAAAATAAAAGAAGGCTTTTCTTTTATGTAAATCAAAGGATTTATGTTGATTTTTCAATGATTTGAAAATAGGAAGGATGTAAGCAGCTACAAGTCTGACTGGACTTTCACTGGTCCCAGTAACTCGACAGCCTCAGTGTACTTTGCCTCTGTGTAGATGCTCTGATGTGTCCTTATTCATTTACATAATGCTTTAATTCAACACAGTTCACCGCCACAAAAACAAAGAGAACCGTTCCCTCTGTAAGAAACACAAGGGCATATGTTCTCTGACAATAAACATGTTCTGCTTCTACTCTGTGTCATTGTTCCTTCGCTGTTTCCACTTAAAGGTCCTCTCCAGTCATGTCATAAAACACCTTAAAATACTCTGTCTTCAATAATATTTTCATTATAACAAAGTTTATGCATTAAAAAAAACAAGTCCAATGATCTCATTCAAAACATCCCCACAGCCCAGAGGATGCAAACACCAAATACTGGAGCTGCTGAACTCGATGGTTTCTGCTCAGGGGATGCTTGAACCTCCTGAGACCCAGGGAAGTAAAAGTTTTGGGTTTTACATTGATTGGAAACAGCAGGATGCAGCATTTTGGTTGCAGATACTTTAATTTTTTGTGTGGAATATCCTTTGCAGTTAACTTTTTTTTTTTTTTAAACTGTGAAACTTGTCTCATACTAAGGACAAAAATGCATCGCTGGGTCTCAGGAGGTTAATCCGTTGAAGCCGATTGTCGCAAATTTGCATCAAACCCCAACCCCGCTCCAAAATGCAACCAAAATACTATCGACTTGGAATCGATTCAGGTGTTAACCAGGGATGTCAAAGTTAGGGGTTGTGGGCCAAAATGGGCCAGACAAAGGGTCTAATATGGTCCATGGGAGGAATTTGTGAAATGCATAAATTCCACTGAACACATTAAGATAAGGGTGTTAAAATCAGTTTAGTTCAGGGGTCACATTCAAACCATGAAGTTCTATCATAATAACCTATAAATCAGGGTGTCAGCCATTGTCTTTCAGGGGTGACATTCAGCCCAATTTCATCTCCAGTAAAATACTAACATTGATGGCCTATAAATAAAGATAACTCCAAGTTTTTATGATTTATATAATGATAGTGTTTTGGGGGGGTTTTTTTGGAGAGCGATAAAGTGAATGCTAACAGGAGGAAGATGTGTTCACAGGCAATAGTAAAAACCAAAAACAGAACTTTTAAATGCAGGGATCCAGGAAATGTAGCCTTGTATTTAACAAAATTAAACACTATTTTAATACTTTTTATCATTTCCAGGATAAAAATTCTTGTGGAGTTTGGTTATTTATACACTGAAGACATGATAAAAGTGAATCAAATCAAAGTCATTAAAATCAATGGCTATGCAATCCAGTACTAACTCCTGTGTATCGTGACAAAAACAGACAAAACAAAACATGGAATGTATAAAAGCAGTGTTAAACTACTATGAGGTATTTTTGTTATCATTATATTTGTCCCCCCAAAAAATTGACCTTTAGCTGTACCAGGCATTAAAGGTCCCATATTATGCCCCTTTTCAACATATTTAAATGGTTCTCAAGTGTGTAAAAGACATGTCTGCGACCTGCATTTGTCAAAATGGACTTTGGATCAAATATTATTCCAGTCTCAAAGTCAACAAAAAACAGCTCTGTTCAGAACAGCCTGTTTCAGGGCCTGTCACTTTAATGCAATGAGCTGCACCTGGCCACACCTAGGTCACGCTCATCTCTCTAGAGCGGGTTGCGGCCACAGTAATAAATAAACACTGGGGTGGGCATGGAGGTGTTTGTCGCGGCAGTGTGTCGCCGCCACCTTGGTCCAGAAAAGGTTGTCAGTACTACATAATATAGAAAAGAAACAACTGTCACTGGAAACTAAGGTTACGAAGAGAAATTTGCTAAGGACATTGGTAAAAAAATAAATAAATTGATAGCTCATAACATCAACATTTTATCATAAAGCTATTATGGAAAGTGGATAAATGCTAGAGTATATACTAATATTTTATATTCGAATTTCATATTAAAAAGAAAAAGCCATTGTTATTTTTCCCCCATATTTATAAACCTGTATGATTACGTTATGAATTGTAGTTTGATTAACAGTTTTCACCTTTTACAAATGTTAGAGCATCATGTTATTAAGCAATTAATTGTGTAATTATTAAAACGATATTCGAATCTACACGCAGCAGAGTCCTGCACGGGTTCGGGTCCCGGCGGGTGAACCACAAGTTTCAATGAAACGGGTGAAACATTTAGTGCTGTTTCGGATACAGGTTCGGTTCAGGTCAGACGCAGGGGAGCGCTTGTCTAATTTGCGGTTTACATTAGGTACAAAACATCATGTGTCAATAAACTCTGTGTTCAGCAGTGTTTTTATTTGGCTCTGCCTTCAGCTGCAGTTGCACACGTCACTGTGGTTCGATTGTCATGGCAAGAAACGTTTGTATTTTTATA
>JAQQZY010000012.1:19837462-19847688 GCA_030068375.1 Ostorhinchus rueppellii
TCAGGTGTGTTGGAAGAGGGAAACATCTAAAACATGCAGGATACCGGCCCTCGAGGACTGGAGTTGCCCACCCCTGCTTTAAGGTCTTTACTGAACGGGTAATCAATGAATCACAAGTCAATAGTTCAAAAGGGGAATCCTCTTCCTCACTGGACGGTACGCAGAGTTCACGGAACAGAGTCCGGATCCAAAGAGTTCTGGGGCAGTCCAAGGATTGTTGCCGGGAGGTCCAGTGTGGGTCAGGCTGTGCGCGGTGTCGAGGGAGGTGGGTCCGGGGTCCATTACCAGGTGGTCGGAGACAGGTCGGGCTGCAGACTGGGTCAGAAGACGGAAGGCAGGCCAGGCACCAGGACTGAGGCTGAATCTCGGAGGTCGTACAAAGGGTGAGCCGATAAACCAGGACAGGGACAAGAATCTGAGTCGGGCATAAAAGGGTCAGAGGCAGGAGACGGGAAACCAGAAGCAGAAAAGGGTCGAACACTGTGAAACCAATCCGAGATAAAACACTGATTTGCAGGAAGATCCATAACAAACTGGCACTGGGCTGAAGGAAGAGCGGAGCTTAAATAGAGCCAGAATGAGGAAACGAGGGACAGGTGTGGTCACAGGTGTTCAGAATCAGGAAATTAGGTCAGAGTTCAGGGGCAGGACAGAGCAAGGAAACAGAGACTGTAGCAGGTAAGAGCAGAAAATAAGGTAAAAATCAGAGGAAACGAGTACAGACATGGCAGAAGCAAAGACCAAGTTTACAGTATTATTATTATTATTATTTATTTATTTATTTATTTATTTATTTATGTATTTTTTTTAGGAATTTTTTGTTCTCGAATTCCTAATGTTTCAGTAATTTTGGAGCATTTTTTAGGGTCTTCCCATGACCTTTTTTTCCCCAATTTTGTTAGACATGCCACAGTTAAAAAATAAAAAAAACACCCTAATTTGTGATGTATTGTCATATTTATATCTATTTTTAAGACAAGTGCTTTTTGTTGGGTATATTATATCGGGTAAAAAGCACCCGGCGATAGTGATGGAGTTACTTTTTATAGTGAAAGTGTTTTAAGGTTAAAAAAAAAAATACACTTTCAATTTTAAATCAATTAATTGTGCAGCCCTGACATGTATTATACACCACTTATTCTCAGTGAAACCAGGTAAATAAAAAAAAATTTTTCAGACCTGCCAACATGTACGCATTTTGTGTAGCAGCTACGCAATTTGACATCAAAATACAATGGTACAATTTACCTCTAAACTATGCAAAAGCTGTGGACGTGTATGTTGAGTTTATATAGGGAAGTGTGCATGGTCATTCTGAGCTCATCACTAATTGCTGTGGTGTTTTCAACCAATTAGAGAGAGTTCCGGAGGCGAAGTGTGTTGACCAATAGTGTTCCAGACTGATGCGGTCTGCTCAGTGTCTTGCCTTTTGCTCAACAGCCATAGGTCTATGTATTAGCTAACACTTCGACACTGCTATGGAAAAACGTGGTAAACTTAATTTGCATAACTGTTTACCTTACTGCCGAGAACCAGTTGATAACATTTCTTTCACTTTTTGATTTCACAAGTTGCTTAAGAAACCATAGCGTGTAGGCAAAATTTTCATATCGCCTCACCTAAAGTTTTGGCCTAGTAATTTGGCTTGGACTGGTGCAGGGGCATGCATACAAATTTTTTTATATATTTTTTTTAATACTTTTTTTTTTTTTATCTACAGTTTTAACACACAAATAAAACATCACAACAAAACAATAAGCAGACCTCAACATTTAGAGCATTAAGTAGAGATAAACAAAATACAAACAGGTTTCAGGTAAGTTACAAAAACATTTAGATTCAGGAGTCTGTTTGACCAATATAAATGTTCCATTTTTTCTAGTATTTTTCTTTTTTTACATTTATTGGCGGTGAGTCTTGATGAAAATGTCAGTCTTTCCATATCATAAATTTAATTCACAGCTGTTTTTCTAGTCCAGAAGTGTTGGGGGATCTTCACACAACCATTTTTGAGTTATGGCTTTTTTTAATCCTGCTAATAATATTAACAAAAGATATCGGTTCTCTTACAACTTTTTGGTGTATCTGTAATTGCGACTCAGAAAGCGTCATTCACAACCACATTAAGTGTGACCAAATTTCAAATTCCAAATTTTGTCTGTTAAGATTTTGTCAGAGGTATAAAAAGGTTAACTTTTTGTCGTGTCTTAATAAATGTTCACAAAAACCTTTTTTTTTTTTTTTTAATCTTCTAAAAAGTGACCCTTAATGGTCACGCCATAATGCCCCCCCCCCCCCCCCCCATTCGATAGTCCCCATCAACAACACAGGTGGTACTCGTAAAATTTTGCCAAGTTTGGCAGGTCTGCATTTTTTAGTCTGTCCAGAGACGCATGAAAGCTGTGGTCGTGTTACAACAAACTAAGACAGGAGAGCATTTCAACTCGGTACTGCAGAGGTCTGTGTCCTTTTTAATAAGTGCCAATAAAAGAAAACGGCCAGACTGCTGCCATTCGACTGTCCTCCGGCAGGGCTAGGAAGGTGAAGGGGACACAGAGGAAGTATGGGCGATCTTTTTTTATCTGTGTCAGAGGGTGGAATTGTTACCTGCATAAAATGTGTCCCTGGCAAAAAAAAAAAAAAAAAAAGACAGAGGAGAAAGGAAAAAACACACACACCAATGAGCATAGATGTGATGTCATGCATATTTTACATCAGCAGGAGAGTGCATCGAGTTGACAAGGGTGCAAGTGGTGAGGAGATGTGGTAGAGATGCCTCCGGAATTTTCTTCTAGGGTGAAAAAGATGGTATAAGAAGTATTTAACGATGGGTTTAAGCATTAAAGAAGGGAGAAAATGACATTAAATACAGTGCAAAAAAAAACAGAGGCTTGGAAATCATGGGTGACTTGTTGGGGAGGAGGTCTGCTAACCCTTTTCCCTCCTCGCTGCTCCCGTATTCTGTCCATTAGTGTGAGTGGTGCTTTTCCACACTGCGGTTATCTCTCTCTTCAGGTTGACTTATCCCTCTTGGAGCATGCAAGAGTGGGGGGAAGGAAATGCACAGAGTAGAAGAAGAAGAAGAAGTAGCTGATGGAGGCAGAGGTGGGTGGTAATTACAAACCCTCGTGTCATCCAAGGGTTATCTATCTATCTTTTCTGCCGCTTGGTTTTTTTTGATACTGATGAGTTTTACAGAGTGAAATTACCCCAGCAGCCAATTAAAGAGCCTTTTCTCTGCCCCTGATAAGAGGGCTATTAATACTTCGGCAACGGCGAGTACTTAACTGCCGATGAATGTCTGTCGATGAGCATTGAAAGTTTATCAACTCCTCCCTGGGCCCCGGTCCTTTCTTAGCAGAAAGAGAATTAACTGATACCACGAGGGGCCGCGCTCTAGGCGTCTTATCAAGTGATTGCTCACTAAAACCATCAAGTGCCTTTTTAATGGAGAAAAAAGGGAGAGTTGTTTCCATGGTAAAATATAAAAAATGACGCAGGGTGAACAAAGTACGAACGCTGACATGAATTAGAACAATTGCACAGTGGAGTGGCGGCCCCTGTCCTCGTATAACTGCCTGGTTGGAGGCACTGTGTGTGAGACGGAGGATTTGGTGAAAGAGTTTCCTCTCCTCTAGGAATGGGCGAGATTCTTCAGCATCTTCCAATTGTCATGGAGTAAAAGCTGTGTGTGTGGACTGCTTTTCAAGACCTGCCCAGTCAGAGCAGCATGATGAAACTAGAAAAGCACTTGGAGAGCGCAGACCTCCATCAAGGCAGCTCAGTGCCCCCGTGCCCTATCTCCCAATGATAAAGAAACATTACAAAAAAATCCCTGGATCCAGATGATGATCTGGATCACCACCAAAGTTTAATCAGTTGTTCCTCATCCCATTTCTAACATTTCCTAAAAATTTCATCAAAATCCAACAGCCAATCTAACGTTTTGAGTTGTGTTGCTAACTAACAAACAAACAAACTACTGATTCCATAACCTCCTTGGCGGAGGTAATTCAGTTATCTGGATCAGTCTTTGATATCTTGTAGAGCCTTTTTGGAAACATGTCCTGTTTTTTTTTTCCTAGTGCCCTGAACATTCCTTGTGGAGTTTATGCACAAATGCCCAAAATGGTTCTATCTCGCAATGTTATGGAATCCTTTGAAAAATTCCTGGATCCAGATGGTGATCCAGGTCATCCCCAAAATTTAATCATCTCTTCCATATCCCATTTCCAACAATTCTTGAAAATTTCATCCAAATCCGTTCAGAACATTTCAAGTTATTTTGAACAAAAACAAACAAACAAACAAATAAACACCAGCAAAAACAGAACCTCCTTGGCGGAGGTAATAACCCCAGCACATACTGCATTAATCTTATTGTGTTCATATAGACTAGGGTGACCATATTTTGACGTCAGAAAAAGAGAACACTCGGCTCAGGCTCAAGATACTTAAATGATATTTGAAGCTTACTGAAAGATGCCATGTGCCTTATAACCAGTATTCGAGTTGTAAAAAAAAAAATTTAAAAAATGAAGGCGCAAATTGGTCCCGTGAAAAACAATAAAACCGGACGTTTTCATGTGTTCATAAAATACCCCGGACGCCCCGGACAGGCTGTAAGAAGAGGACATGTCCGGGGAAAAGAGGACGTACGGTCACTCTAATATAGACCAGAATATGCTTTTATTTTTATTTTTTTATTGGAAAAAAATATTACACCACCCTTGTTTCCCTCAATTTCTTGTTGATTTTAATGGCTGGTACAACTAAAGGCAAGTTTATTTGTATAGGACGTTCTAGCAACAAGGCAATTCAAGGTGCTTCACACAGGACACTGAAATACGACAGGGAAAAGAAACGCATTTAAAACATTATAAAAGAAACGTGATTAAAAACTGCAAGTAAGAAAACAAGTCATAAAAACACACAGATATTGAAGTGTGAGTTGCAAAAGCCTTTTAGTTAAAGGCTGCAGTGAACAGGTGAGTCTTTAACCTTGACTGAAAAGAACTTGGAATTAAAGCTACATTTGTTTGGACAAATATAATAACAACAACAATAACTCATAAGAAGTTAATTTACTTTTTTTTTTATAACCAAAATCACTTCAGTTCTTACATCTATGGCATTGTACTGATTAAAAAAAGCGCTTTTAGACATTCCATGTTTTCTGTCTCTTTTAGTCACATGATACACACAGGAGTTAGTACTTGATTACATAACCATTGTTTTTAATGACTTTTGAGGGTCTAATAATAATTTCCATGACTATAGATAGACTTTATTTCAAACATAAGTACACAAAAGACATTCCAGAATTAAAAGAACACTCTAATATATGAAAATAAATCAACCAAAAAAGAAAACATCACACAAATGTTTGACGTTCATAGTGCCATTGGTATAGTTTAGTGATTTTAATCAATCTTAGTTTGACATATAACCAGAGGGATTTTACATTTCGTTTCAAACAATAGTTTTGTTCTGCTAGTGTTAACAACAAACCAAAAACAATACCCCTTGCCTCTCCTTCAGGGCCAGGATAATAAATCAATTATTAAAACTGCATTACTGGGCAAAAATCTCAAAGTAATGAAACAGTCACTCTGGAACTGCAAACTAAACTAGTCTTCAAAAATCTAGGTTATTCTAGGTGTTATTAATTTATCTTTCTAAGATTAATTTCCGTCCAAGTCAGCGGTTTCTGTTGAGAAATCTCATATTGCGTATCGGCTACGGCTGAAGCCAAGAGCTGCTGATAACAATAGCGTCTTAAACAATTAATCAGTCTATTCGGTGCATGTGTGTCGTCAGCAGTCTAACTGTAACTCAAAGACATTTAATAGGATTTGGGATAATAACGTCCATAGATGTATGCGAAGGTGAGGTAAAAATGCAATATTTAGCATTGCTCATTAAAATGGCTACAGATAAAGATCTGCGGTGTGAAATATCTTCTGTCCTTTGATGCAGCAAAGCTTTCACAGTGTAGGACAAACCGCTAAATGTCAGACAAACATGATACGGCTCCGTGTAACGTTGCTTGTTGGCTAAAATGTGACACTGATGCTGAGCTAGAATGGCGATTTCCACTGGGACTGTCAACACCGAGGTACCCAGTCGCGGTCGTGTGTGTCACTTTGCACTCATGAGGTCCACGCCTTTCCTCAGCCGCTGCGGAGGTGAACAAATGAGTCCAGATGTAAGACAGTAAATAGCCTCATCAAGATGAAGCAAAATGGGATGCCGCTCTTCTATCATCCCTCGCTTTCTATTTATTTCAGCCGGTGTGTTATCCGCCGCTTTGTACGTGTCCGTATGTGTTTATGCTCGTCCACGTGTGCTTGTGAGTGAGAGAATGAGGCTAGCTACGCAAAGTTTAACTTGCTCGGAGAGAGAGATTTGTGGTAAAAGCAAGAGTGCCCCTTAAGAGAGAGGATAGGGAGGCGAAAGACAGAGCTCCACTGTACATTTACGGATGAAAATTTCATGACACTAAATCTAGACAGACTTTTAGTGTCAGTCAGGATTACGGCAGCAGCCTGAACATTCATGAATTATTAAACTGGAAGAGAGATCCCTGGGTGTTTGGACCAGGAGCAGATGAGAGGAGGGAGAACAGAGAAGGCAAGAGGAGGAATCAAGTTGGAAGTAAATAAATAAATAGATCAATACATGCAAAAGTAAACAGGGTCAACGCCGCTGACTTTAAAGCTGCATTGCACCTTTTGGAGGTGGTATCTACAGGGCACAGTGTTGGGTGTAAACTCCGGCTGCTCAGATGCCACTGCCTGTCTGTGTCTGCACAGCTTTTAGACTCTTCGCACAAGCTGACAGGATGAGGAACTTGGGAGAGCTTGAGCTTATAAAGCAGGCGGAGGGGGGAGCAGAATGATGCAGCTAAAACCTGGAGTTCAGAACATCAGTGTGGTGCTACGATTATCAGCTAGTTATCGGAATAGCTTGAGGTTCATAGTCAGTGCCTCCAGAAAAATGTGATTATGTGATCGAATAATTTAATAAACAAGCAAATGGCGTACACTGTATGGGAGTTTATATTTCTTCACTACAATAATAGCATATTTCTTTTTTTAACTATATTTTTATTAAACAGAACAACACACACCATTCCTTGACAGCATTACAGAATATGTAGCCTAGAAATCAAGACCACATAGTGGCAGAAAATATTCTTGCCTAGCCTGTGGTCTAGCATCACACGGTGGGAGCCCATCATTGGTCCGACACGAAGTATGTCGGTCCAATCAAAATGCTCTGTGTAGTGAGTCGTTGGGGCCGGCTTTGCACGATGATGACAGGGCTGTGCGAGGGCGAGAGAGCAGAACAACCATAGAGAGCAACGAAGATGGATGTGGCCAACGAACCGCGCTCATTTGCATCAGCTTTTGTTGTTGATATTAAGAGTTTTAAGAGTTAGACTTGGGCTTTTCATGAAAGTTGAGCAGAAAGAAACACTCGACTCATTAGTTTTAAAGAAGGATGGATTTGCTGTTTTGCTGACCAGCTACGGTAAAAGTCTAATATACCAGCTGGCTCCGCTTGTAGCTCTGAATAAGTCGCACTGTAGGTTGCTCTGATTGGTCACAGAACTGGCCTATTACATGCAGGAACAGTTTGAATGACAACGGTTGAATCCACCCACAGGCTTCAGATCTGTCAATGGTCCGATTCCAGACTAAACAGTTCATGTATACTTTGGCCTGCCAGGCTACAGAATATGTACAACAGTGTAAAAAAACAAGTAAATAAATAAAACCATATGAATTTTTCTTTCAATTTTCCTAGCAGTCATCAGGAAGTAAATCAATTCCTAAAATTTTATCTATTTCTCTCTTTACCTCCTTCCAAAAAGGAAGCATCATTGGGCAGTCCCAAAATATGTGTGAGTGATCGCCGACCATTCCACATTGTCTCCAGCAGGACATTGCACCTGGGTTTGCTATGAATTTGGAAACCACCGAAGGATTAATGGCATATTTCTGTGTAAAATATGTAAAATATATGGGGCTTGCATGATTTCTTAATCCCCACATTTTTTTGCCTAAAGTTTTAAAAAAAATTGCATTGTAACTTGTAACATAGGTAGCGATATAATATGTAACGCTCAACAGCTTGCAGACGGCATCCACAGAAGGTAAACTAACCACAAGCCTCAGAAAAAGTCCTGCAAGAAAATGAAAAACGCAGCTCATTTTCTGACAAATATCTGCAAAAGACAGAACAAACCAGTACACCGGTGTACTACACCCCCCACCCCAGGTAACTGGATGTTGGAACATAAGAGAAAATGGACGCCGTAGCCACTTTTCCAGCGTGAAACATTTCAAAATGGTTTCTGTTGCAGCAAAAATAGTGTTATATGAACATAGAGGCTGTAACAGCCTTAAAACAGGCCTGTTCTACCTCACTTTTGTGAAGCAGGAAGCAATGATTGTGACTGTTAAAGCAATGTTTATAAAATACAGGACTAAAACAGAACCAGTCCTTTCAGTGATGTTGTGTCTGCTCACTTCTGATATATTTATCGTGGGATATAATTAGACATTTTTCATTTTGTAGTAGTCTAGTTTGATGGGGTGTGGGAGAAGAATGAGTTTTTACCCTTGGCCCTTGTTCCAGAGTATTTTCATCAGTTCATCATCCATATGTAATAACTTCACTGTGACTTGAAGATTTTGAAGTGCAGGCATGTTATGTTTTTCATTGAAGCACATGTTTTTCCAGTTCCCGTATAGTTTTGCACCTTCGCACATTTTCTTTGTGCAAATTCCTGAAATTTCACCGCATAAATCCCCTGTATATTCTGTTGCATAATCAAAGATTTTTGCCCACATTTTTCTGGAGGGACTACGTAGTGTTAGTCTATGAAAAGAAAAAAGATTTAAATGTAATTTCAGAAACAGTAAATATGTTTGTGCAACAATTTCAGTGCAGGAAGAAAGTATGTTCAGGCCTGACTGGGACTGTCCGTTAAGTTTTGTGTTTATAAAGACATGGATAATCAAGAATTTAATCAAAGGTGGACCTACAGTATACTCAAGCCACTACTGTTGTATTTGTCTTCCTTAATCATCCCTAACTGCATATTTGTACCAGTACTACAGGAGGGTCTGGCCTTCTGATATTCCAGAATTGGGGTAGAAGTTATCTAGGTGGTTTGGTTTGGTCTTTGGAGGCTCTGAGCACTGGATTCGACAATGGTACATTTGCAAAATAGTGTCGAGAGAGAAGCTGAGGAATGAGGAGGCGAGTTATTAAAATATGAGTAAATTCCAACACATGAAAATGGCCCAAAAAATAGATGTGGGTCTTCTCAGGGTGTAGCTGCAGTGGAGAGGTTGTTCTAGGAAGGAAGGAAGGAAGGAAGGAGAAGGATGGGATGGGATACAGTGGAGGAGGGAAGGATGGAGGGAAGTAAGTGTGTCCTGCCACTTCACTACAGAAAGATTTCACCAGTATTCTGACAGTCCTTCCACTGAGCCAAGCTACTCTTCTGCTAATGAGCTAATGCACATAAATAGGAAGGAAGACATTTACATCAACATGGTCTGCACAGGTTCCTAAAAAAGTCTAAAATCCAATAATCCAGATTTTTAAGCCTCACAATATCATAAATACAATTACAGCGAGGTTTAAATCAGCTGGACTGAGGTCAACATGGCACTGGCTTTGCTTCTAAATATGTTGTTGGGAGAACTTGAGTAAACTTGAAGGCATTTACCTAAAATGTTAAGTTGGTTGAACGGCCAGCACTCAAAATGACCTTTCTGGTGTCATTAGTCAGAAATTGGGTTGAAGATGGACCTGTGGAGTTGAATTAATGAAGAATTCAGACCAGAAAGTTTAAATCTGAACCCTCCAGGTTCTGCAAAGCTGTCTTTATATTCATTTTGGCAAAAATCAGGTGGACTTCTCCAACCTGTTTTAATTCCTTAGGTTTGATGACTAGTTACATCACAACATTTGCACATGTAAGTTCAAGGCTTCCGACAAACATTTCTCCAAGTACGACATAGTTGTTGTTCAGCAGTACCAGTAGTTGTAGTCCATACTGAAAATATGTCCAAACGTTGAGGCATTTATCTAAAATATTCAGTTATTGGTTGAACTGCTTGCGCTTACAATGACCTTTCTGGTGTCATTACTCAGAAATAGGGTTGAAGATGGACCTGTGGAGTTGAATTAATGAAGAATTCAGA
>JAQQZY010000012.1:19862009-19874761 GCA_030068375.1 Ostorhinchus rueppellii
ATCATCTGTAGGATACCCCATTTCTGACAATCTGTGAAAATTTCATGAAAATCGGCCTAACTTTTTGAGTTATCTTGCTAACAGACAAACAGACGCCGATGTAAACATAACCTCCTTGGCAGAGGTAAATAGCAATAATGTTTACTGTGTAAAAGAATGCTGTTATGACAGTTGGTTTGTGGTTTAAATAAAAAGTGTTGCATTTAAAATTCAATGAAGCTGTTTTATTTTGGGTGGGGTGGGTCATTTTTGACCCGTAGGACAAGGGGAGTAAACAGAATGTTAAGATCGCACAAGGGTTACATTTTCAAAATGGAGAATAATGATAATACATACAGGTATTCACACACAAAAAACTCACTTAATCCTCCCAAACCCCAGATGTCTGTATACATATTGTGGCACTGTAGAAATAAGTACAATGACATATCCTAGTGATATTCAAACATACATCTTGTCTTGTTAAGGACCTTGTACATGTGCTGTACGATTGTCAAAAAAGGTTTAGAAAGATTTCCACACTTTATGAAACTTCTGCTCACATTTGCAGAATATATATTGGATTTTTTATTTTTATTTTTTTTAGTTTAAGATTGGAGATCACTTCTGACCCAATGTCCAACAGAAAATGGGGCAGGGTCCTTCCACCTACAGTAGTCAGAATAAGGCAGCGTGCCAAAACTACTGAAGGCGACCACCTTGTGCCCACCTGCAGCTAGCTGCAGCCTTCCAGGAGCCATGCCAAACAATGTGGTGAAAGGTAAAAGGGTCAAAGGTCATCCTAACTCCTAACAGTAGTGAGCGCTTCAACAATACTCTTCCAGTAATGCTCAGACCAGGAACAGGAGAGTCTTTTGGTACTTTGAGGATTTGGGCCGAAAAACCACAGGGATGGATGATGGATGTAGACAGCGAGTGGGTCATTGGTTCAGGAATGAAGTAGTTATGGAACTATCAGTCCACTGTTTCCATAGGGGACATTTAAGTAATCTTGTTCTGACCTCACATACTCTTGTCTGGTTGGCTAGCACAGCTCTAGAAACGACTGTTTCACAATAACGTGTGGAAAATGTTTGTGTTCTTTAGTGTACGAACATTGTATGTTGGAATGAGATGTTTTCATCGTCCAACAGTCAAAGTCCATGTTCCACTTCATTTCAGTAGTCTCACGAAACAGCATATTTTTCACAATAAAGATATAAAATACACTTTCGGGTTTTTTTTTTTCTTACATTTCACACCAAAAATGTTTTAACAATATAATATGCAAAAAAAAACCCCACCATCTGTTCAATTTCAACTTTAACATTACCGGTGTTGGTGTGTGACTCATTCCCAACACTATAAATGATGATTTCATAAAAAAACAGCATCAAACATTGAAATACTTGGTGCATTTAAGATTTGCATAATCAAATGGTTTTAAATGTTTTGGGGGGTTTTTTCATTTGTGTGACTGTGTTCTCCGATGGTCCATGGACAGAAATATATGAAGAACAAAAGCAGGTGAAAATAATGATGAAAGAAAAGAAGGAAAGACTAATTGTTGATAGTCTATGGTTTGCATACATTCTGTGGGCGATGAGCACAAAAAGAGACAAATCCAGGCTAATTGCAGCTGCGTGTCCAGCCGAGTCTTTGGGACAGGCCACTTTTGGGGTCAGGCCAGCATCAATCACTGAGGGGTGGCCACACAAATGTGGTCGCTCTCTAGAGGCCGTTACAATGAGGCCACAATGGGCTGTGGTCAGCCTGCGCCGTCCCGGAGGAGGGGGTGGATGAGGTCAGTGTCCTGAATGGACAGTGTCCAGCAGTGACCAGTCTTTACTGGTATGTAGAATAATGGACAGTGGTGAGCAGGTTAGGGGGTTGTGGGAACAGATTTAGTGTTTCAGAGGTGATCACTGTCAAAACGCTTTGTTTCCCAATGAAATAAAGAAGGAAATTCATCTTCTGAAATTTGTTTTGTTTAAAGTGATTGAATGCAGAGTTCTGGTGTTTTTCATTTTGGTTGTAACATACAAGCCAGTTCAACTCCTTCAGTTAATCTTTGCAATATTAAAATCCTTCATCGTATGATGTGGAGTTTCCTCATATTATTCAGGCTTGGCAGTGTCATCTGCTTGGTTCCAACTGAAAATAAAACAGCTTTCAGAAACTCAATTTGCAAAATGAAAACTTGTTCTCTAACAAATTAAAGGCCGTCCATGTTGCATTTTATTACAAAACTAAAATCTTAACATAATATAAAATGTTTGATCCTACATAAAAATGGCAATTGTAGGAATTTCTTGTTTTTCTACCAAAAAAACCTCCAACACTTTGATTTACAATGTCATTGTTCAATCTTTTGACAGTTTTAAGCACTGAAACCACCGGGTTAAGGTCGGAGGAAGACGGCAGCGCTTGGTTTAAAACAGCAGATGAAGCGGCTGTAACCAGAACCACCTCTGGACCCCTATAGGTGGTCCAGAGGTGGACTTCACTCCCTGGTGGATTTTGTATATCCATGATTTAATAAGTAGCAGATTCAGCTTTTACAAATTGCATTTCCTTAAACATAATCAGATTTACAATTTAGATGACTGGAATTTCGGGGAGACAGGGTTATAAAATACCTCCTATCAACGATTGGATGGGGTGGCCTTCATTTAATCACAGATGATGGTGGTGAATGAATGGATGAATGATGATCGTTCTCTGGCGTTTCTGTGATTTGGATAGAAAGCCTTTATCAGGTTGTCGGTTATGGTTTTTGTGAAATATGTTAAATAGTTCATCGAATCATCATTCAATTGGGTAAACTTGCTGCTGTGGGACTGTGGATAAACTCTAATGAAGCTTGTGATCCTTATTGAAGTTGCTCTGGTTTGATCCCATATGTCTTAAATGTAATTGTCACCTGTGTGAGCATCTATTCCTGGCTGAAGAGCAGACTGTGTACAGCCTCAAAGAGCCTGTATTGTTGCTGAAGTGTCTTATTTTTATCTTAAACTCACTGAACCTTCTTGCTGGGGTTGTGTAAACAGTTTGCTTTGATCTGCAGGGCAGTCTTAAAAACACACACTGCATGTAATGAATCATTTATGAAATGTTAGCCTCCATCAGACCATGCAGACTCGTACACTTTCTCTTTCTTTACTCAGAAGCTCTATAAATCATGAGTATTTGTTTAGTTCACTTCAGAACCAAACATCTGCCTATTTTGCAGCATTGTGATATATTGATGGAAATGTGTTATAAATGATATACACTAACTTTTGGCTCTTCAGGGTTGTGTACACTTAGGGAAAACCAAACATATTGAATTCATGCTAGATTCTGATGCCAATGAGAAAACAAAAGTCAGCAATTTCCCTTTTCCATCCTGTTCCCTCATTAGGGCCTGAAAACTTTACATACCATCAAAATACTGTTTTCAATTCTTTAACTTTAACCCTTTATAGGCCACTCCATAGAAATACTCTGAGGCTACATTTACACAAAAACCTTCTTAACCAGAATCGCAAAAGGGGCGTTTCGTTCTCACTTTTAACTGCATTTAGACGAGCATTTCTGGGTGAAATCTGTGCAAATGGAAACGCAAATTTCATATATATCCATGCAGTATACACACCAGATGGCTAGGTGGCAACACTCCCAAGAGTCCCTGCCTACAATCTTTTTACTTCTCTTCTACCTGTTCACAAGTTGTCCCACCACAGCTGTCTAGGTCGCCTCCTCTGTACTAGTGCGTCAAGAATTTGTAGAACGTAGTTAATTCTTGGTCTCTGTTCTCTACTGCTCTCTATCAGGATTCTTATCAGTTGTTTAAAGGACTCTTGGATGTAAATTACAGCGGCTAGGGCAAGTTGAACCTCCGTCACAGGCTCCACATGTTGTTTACTTGTTTTTCTGATCGTGTCTCATGCTTGTCACGTCATTTCTATGTGACGAGAAATGCAGTTTTGCGCTTTTCATCCTTTACACGGTGACGCGAGGGTGGAGCGTTTTTAAGATTTCCACTCTGAAGGGTGGTTGCACTTTTTTGCGTTTTCAACCCCCCAAAACACTGTTACCATCTAAACGATACAGACATCCGATAAAATATTTTGTTTTTCAGCCCCAAGTGTTATCGTGTAAAGTGCCCCCTCAAATTCAAAGTCACAACCTCAGTGTGTTATTCGAGGACATAACAAGACTTTAGTACTTTTGTGAAATTATTCTATGTTTTGTATTATGTAGAAAATCAGTCAGTGAAATTACCATATTTGGTTCCTTACATAGGGTTCCCACATGTCCTACAAAACCTGGAAAATTGACCAGTTTTAAAATCATAAACATATGGAAATGAGGGGAAAAAGGTCAAATATCCTGGAAACGTTGAAGTTATCCTGGAAATGATTTATCCTCCCCATCTTGTACTTTTTGTCTAAACTGAGATGAAACAAACAAACAGAAAAATTCAGTAATTTATTGAAAATATACGAATGGAGAAAGTAAGAGGGAGGAGGAAGTTTGTATTCATCAGGTGTTTTGGTTCTTCCCTTTTGTATAAATAAAGAGCCAATGGCAGAAGCAGATACACAAAGCACTTTGTAAATTCAAGGAAAAAATTAAATGAATAAAAAAAGAAAAATGATCAAAGCAAAAAAAACAAAAACAAACCCTTGTCAAGTGCATAAGCAACAATAAAACAAATTCAATAAGTACTGCTCGAAAAGGAGTGGGAAGAAGAAAACGTATTAAATCCCCCCCCCTCTCTCATTTACTGTATACAACTTGGCCATTAAATTAAATTAGCTTCCCTAATGATAAAGTTGCATCTATTCTGAGTCATAGTAATGAAAAAAAACTTAAAAATTAGCAAAACTGAAGTACACTGTATTACACACAATGACTAACAAAATGATGGTCTGTATACTATATATTTAACAATAATCACATACCAACAACAGTAAGAATTTGAGTTGGGAATTGCCCTGTTGAACACTGTAACTCCAGTTTTTCAGGCTAATGAAGTGCTATGCTGTAATCTGTGGGTGTGTTTGCATTATTCTAGGATACTTTTGTCATAATTACTTTCATAGATAAATTATAGCGGTAGACTGCACATCATACGTCTGCGTAATAAACACAAACAATCTGGGTAAATGCGAGTTACAACTGCTGAAAAGACGGAGGGGGGACGCATGAGCATGTGATGTGATATGATAACATGTCTCCGTAGCAGCTGAAAATGTCCTGGAAAATTCCAAAAAAGAGCAGGAACCCTGTTATAGTAAGTGACAAAAAGAACCCCCAAGAAGGATCAAATAAGTGTGTGTGTATATATAAAAAATACAAGGAAAAACACATGTAAGGTGAAAAGAACATGTATGTTAGAATGTTACATCACTTTTAGAACATTAGCCCAATAGAAGTGCTGCTCCAGACCCCTGTCCATGTCCACATTCACCCTCTGAACATCATTCCTTACATTAGTACCATTACTTCCTGGTACCGAACAAAGCAGGTTCATGCACAGGTGGACCTTACAGACCCTGGACACCACATTGGACCTCAGATTGTTGACTTACTGTAACTGTGGCTGTCACTGTCTTGCAATGTGTGGAAATGACCGAAAATAGTCACTTGGCCGATAAAGGGTTAACACTCATAATCTTCTATGTAACGTGGTATCTTAATAAGGTGCAGTGCTGAGCAATTTATTGGTATATTTTGTCATTTTGTGTTAAGTGCACAATTTCTTTGTCGGTATGATGATGTGTGATGCGCCGTTTCATTTCATCTTCACTGCTTTTTTTTTTTTGTTGCATTTATCAGTTGTTTGATCTGTAGCAGCTTAAGTGTGTATGTGCTCTATTTTTATCTGCATCCAATTTTTCTCTGCTGTCCAATTTCCCCATGGGCATCATTACAGTTTGATTTGATCTACTGAAATCTAATCTCATCTATCGCAGCAGATGGAGATACAATAGAAACAGGAAGTGGTGATTAAATATGGCCCGCTGACAATGACACTTGCTAGTTTGTCTACTTTATACTTTTTGCTACTTTGGTGAAACAAAAAATGACACCATTTATCTAGTTGGGGGCAATGATTTTAGTGACAGCCACAGCTGGATGTCGGGTCTTAGAAAATGATACAAAGTTCATCAGTGGAAATGAGCTATGCTGTGAAAATGTTCCATATACAAAGCAGTTTGCCATTGCTGCTATTGGAACCGTTTGGTCATCTCTGGTTGCCTTCTGCTTGTTATTTCTGACCAATAAAAGCAAAATAATACCAGAACTTTTGAAAACTTGAACATGGTTCTCATTTTCCACCTCATTTCAAAGCTTGAAGCTAATAGTTGATGTGCATTTAAAGATTTATTGGTGCGTTGATGGACGGACCTTAACTCTAATCTCCTTCTTACCAAAGATGTCGTTGCTTCATGGCTCTCAAGCTGATTCAAAGTCTGTTCGCGGGGTCATTATATTCCGAAAATACTACTCAAGTACGCATTTTAGAGAAACCGTATCGAGGTCAAAGCGCCGTCTCTTGAGTTCTTCCCGACTGAATTGATGGTATTAAAATTGTCAGGCTTAAATCCTAGAATTTTAAAGCCAATTGACATCTGCAAAGTGCATCTGCATTAAGGAGACTTTCAACGTTGCACAGCAGTTTGTCTTGTATCTTCTGGAAAATACCAGAAGCGTATGTTCTGTGAGTGATGACTCTGCTAATTTGTGGACGACTCGTGAAAAGTCGGGAAAGTTCAGCTCAAGTTCAGCAGGAAAAAGAAACTAAAATTGGTGTGTTAGAACATGAAAAGAAGAAAGCAGCAGGCAAGATGTAAAATTGTAACCCACTAACATGAACATAGTCGAGCTTATCTGCATTCAGAGTTGGCTCCAGGGTGTGAGGTCCTCGGTAAATTTCCATGTAAAGTTTTAATACTTCAAAACTTGCAGAGGATGTGAGGCTTATTGAAATATTTATATAGAGCATGCTGTTACTTCTGCATGAGCAACCCCTTCAAGATGAGGCGTCCTGATAGATACGCTTAATTTGAGCAGAAAATACATAGTCTATTAAAATGTGTATACGATGAATATTTAAATCCTCGTCTGGGTTGTGTTCGACGCCAGGGACAGGTGATGATGTTGGCATAACGGGAATGACGGAATACGAGACAGAGGAACATCTCCACGCTCAACCCATGCACCCAGTTCTCATCTGAACTCGCTAACTCTTTGAATTAAGGATTCTGTGCGGCGCTCCTATAGTCGAAACCTGAACCCGTGTGCCATCTCGTCTGGCAGGAGCTATTAGATTCAGCTAATGTAAAACATACCGACAGAGTAACCAGGCCCCCGCCCTCAGAGGAGATTAAAGAAGCTCACATATGGCTCCTAATCCCCTTGATTTAAAGGCCAGTTAAAGCACTTCCAATCATGTTCCCAGTTCTTGTTAGATAAAGCCTTATGTTGCTGTTGACTGGAGGCAGTGCCAATTTCCTAAATAAGTGTCGCATTAATTGTTACAAGTGTCTGCGAAGGAACTCCCTGTTTAGAATTAGCAGAATTATTGGGAGGAGCTGCCAAGTCTCATTTGACAACACAGATTATATTATCATTTAAGATTCACTGATAACACTGGTTTGTAAGTTATTTATTTATTCATTTGTTTTAGAAATGATCTGACAGAAAAATCTTCTACTTTATTAAGATGAATTTAACCCTTTCATGCATACTGGTCACTACAGTGGACAGCTATTCTATGGCCGTTCTCTTGTAGATTTATTTATGTATTTATGCTTATTTTATGCCCTTTTTTTTTTTTTAGATTTTTATACTTTGATGGTGTGTATTTTGCAACAGTGTCAGGTACTCCTATTGTGTGCTTACAGTGCAGTGTTTATGTTTATGTTGTGTAACGGAGACCTCAATTTCCCTGATGGACCTCCAAAAGGAATGAATTAATTTAATTAATTAATGAATTAATATCTATCATTGTTTTAGTTCCATATCTGCCAACTCAGTGGACGCTAATGCATTCATACCATTACTGTAACTTGGCTGTTCTTGATCAGTCTGATTTGCAGTAAAATATTTGAGTGTAAATCAATTGCTTGTTATTAGACTATAATTAACAGTTTGTTTTTCAACCAAAAAGGTTTTTTTTTTTTTTTTCTTTGCATATTATCTCCATAAAATGAGTAATGAATAGAATTAGAGTATGTTAATTTGAGAAAACATCAGATTAGCAACATTAAAAATATTTTTATTTCATAGATTTCACACAGCGTATCAATAAATACACGTTTCTTTGCTTCAGACACTAAACACATGGTGTCCAGCTGAGAGGACATTTTTACAACTCCTTGAAAATGGGTTCATAAGAAAAATTTTAATCACATTTTTCCCCCCCATACCTAAAGAGGAATAAAAAAAAACAAAAAAACACTAGATTAAGAGTCTCATAATTCATACATGAAAGGGTTAAAAATGAGTGATAAGTGCTGGTTAGCTGATGTTTGTATTGTAAATTATTATACATACAGTATATATTGGTTTTTGTACATTTATACAATAGATTTATAATCTTCCACCAGAAAGAACATGTGAAGTGAATGTATTGTAACATGCAGACAGTGTTTTGAAGTAGATCTGGTAGCTCTGGGACAAACAATTGTCACAATTTCACATTTTTACCCATGACTGTGTCTTGGAAACTACAACCAACCAGCATTTTCTACTTAATTTTTCTTTTAGTGACTGAAATTTGGTAAAGATTCACTACTTTTACAGTACTTTAGCAGACCGGTGTAATTGGAGTGCTATATGTGAGCAGTGTCAGAGATTTCGTACAATTCTAATCAATTCAATTACTTACAAACATCAGTAATGTCTAAGCCTCATAAGGAGAAGGCTATGTGTTTCAGCTGTTGAATTCTGTTCATTGTTCATGAATTAATACATTTCATGATTTGATTTAAGTCAGTATCTATGTATCATATTGAAGCGTAGGTTGAAGTTCAGGAAGAAGTGAGCTCAGTGTCATGTATCAGCACTGGTTGTGCTTTTATTTTGACGATCAGGAAATCAATCAACCAATAAAGAATCACAACAGGATGGCCATTGTTCGGCCTCTGGTTCTCACTCATGCTGCCATAACAAAAATACAAAAATAAACACAAAAAGGCCAATAAACATCGCCATACACATTTTAAGTTAAGACTAATACTGACACAAGAACCCCGCTGCATTCCTGCACATAAACAATAACACATTTCCAACATCATGCCCACTACCAACAATGCACTGCAGCAGACATGCCACAATATCATTGTGGTTGGGCAGAAATTGGAAAACTATATATACAGTATTTTAAATAAACAAATGGAGTTGAGCGATGCAGTCACATGCTGTTTTCAGCACTTGTCATTAGTTAAATATTCCATCAAGACAACGTGAAGACTGACCAATAGAATGTGAATTTAATGGAAAAAAAAGGACCAAAAAATGGACTTATAAGGTTTCCACCCAACAGTAGTAGTAGGAGTAGGAGTTATTCATCCATTTAACAGAACATAATGCATGCATATACACAGTTTGAATTTCCATATCGAACATGAGCAAAAAGGTGTAGGCTGTAGCACCAGCTTATTTATGCCTACCCTATTTACAAAAAGGAAAATTCCATAAACTAAACAGGATAGCAATATGGTGCAACTTTAAAGGAATAACACACCCAAACATGAAATTAACTCGGTCTCAGTCACCCCCAGAGTTAGAACAGTGAAAAAAACCCAAAAACCGTTAATCCGTCCAGGCATTGTCCTGCTTTGGGAGCTTTTAGCTTAGCACAATTGCTGTAAACCAAGGGTGTCAGTTAGCATGTCCTCCAAAAAAAGTGACCGAGACATTTACATTTTTTTTCTAAATATATCTTGGGAGTCGTGTGTTCAAAACGAGTACAAATCATAATGCAGAATCGAATGAGGCTATTACCTGGGCAGATATTTACTTGGAACTACATTCAAAACGCCGCTAGATAGGTGCAAAGTTCTCACGTAGCACCTTCTACTGTCTATGGCAGCTCTAGAATCCCCATAAGTGAAGTTCCGGTCAACGCAAGTATCCACGCCGGTGTATTTATGGAAGTTGAGGGTTTTCAAGTGCGAGTCAAAAATGTATAAAAGCTTGAGAATTTCTCTGTTGGTCAGACAGCACGGGGAAAGGCTTTGGATGTATGTGGTCTGTTGTCTCATATATTCTTGCATATGTAATAATATTTTTGCTTAACCCCAATTCAACTACTTTTGCATTCTTGCGTCAAAATTGTGTCCAGAGTGTTCAAACTTCTATGACGGATTCAAAGATTTTTATTGTCATACCAGTACACATTTATACAAGAGATGACATGAAATTTGGTACTCTACGTCTCGGATTTAGCCCAATAATTAAAAAACAAAAAACAACTAGGTATAAACAGTATGTACAAGAAAAAGACTTTTGTATAATAATAAAAATAGAGAAAAATCAAAGACCTATGTAATAGATTAAGAGACATCCTATTTGGCAAATATTAGCTTCTTTTCATTGTCTTCTAGACTTGAATGTAAAATCCTTCTAACACACTGAAACGCTCCCGGTTCCATCTAACCCAAATAGAACCCCTGATTCTCAGAGCACAGGTCGACTTCTAGACAGTTTCTACAACTAACCTTTAGTTCTCCACCTCCTCTCCTGTGGAGCCAGCTCTCCGTTTGCAGTTTTCCCAGGGGCAGACACTTTACTTTTAAGATTAGACTTAAAACTTTTCCCTCACTTTGTTTTTTTTTCTTCTTCCTGCTCCTTTCTGCAGGTATCTCTGGCTCTGGAGCTGAACGTTCCTGATGTGTGGTTCTGGCCTCCATCCTACCCAGTGTCTGTTCTGTCTATTCTCTGTACTTTGCTTTCTGCAGTTTTCCACTCATCCCACCCAGAGGTTTTTCCTCCCTGCTGTCATCAGGGGTTTTGATCTGGGAGTTTAGTATGGTTTCTCATCTGTGTAATATTGTAAGAACTTAATTTGAGATACTTGTGTATATTATTGGCTCCGCATCAATGAAACTGAATTGATTTGATTGACTTTCTCCTGCTATAATCTTCTTTGTGGAGGGAAATTTCACAATTGTGCACCCGGTTACCTTCACCGACTCCCTTTGAGTAAGCGGTGGTAGGACATTGAGCAAATACAGCATATGCAACAGATTACAGTTAGGAAGGAACAGACCCACACACACACACATGTAAACAAGCACATATAAATCAGAACAGGTGGCTCCCATACTGGACTGGATTGGACTAATTGAATCCATCTCTAGCGGAACAGCAAAGTTTAGCTCATCTTGGTCTGCTCCTTAACATGGTCATGTATAGTTCGCAGTGTTGTGACTCTTATTTAGATTTCACATCAAAAAATGTGACATAAAAAAAGAGCTAAACAAGCCGGCATTCATTCTACTTCTGGCTTTCGTATGCGACCACTCATTAGTCGGTATTTTACAACTTTCCCCTGCTTTTCACTTTCTTGATTTAGAATAATAATTTTCTTTTTCCGCCCTTTGCAGGAATTATTGATCCCCTTTGGCACTGGGTTAGTCATTAAAAGTTACCATGAGAAACAAACAGAGGGAAAGGCATCCAAATGGAGCATCTGTGGGCGAGCGCTTTGAGCCCTGCGGTCAGGCGTTTCCTGGCAAGGCGGCATGGCCTGATGAGCCAGTGGTGGGGCCGGGGCACTGACACCGATCACATCCTCACTGCAGGAAGGACACTTCCTGTCACAAATTGGTGCTCAGAGGTGGACCTCCATCTGGCCTGGCCTGGCCCACAGGCGTCCACCAGATGACTGGGTCCAATTACACAGAACGAACACCGGTACCAGGGTCAGGAGAGTAGACTAGACTATAGTGTAGCATACTATAGAGTATACTGAAGTGTCGTACATTATAAAGTATACTAGAGTGTAGTAGAGTATAAAGTATACTACAGTGTAGTAGACTATAGAGTATACAAGAGTATAGTAGACTAGAGTGTAGTAGACTATAGAGAATACTAGACAGTAGTATACTCTGTAGTATACTACAGAGTATACTAGAGTGCAATAGACTACAGAGTATACAACACATAGTGTAGTATACTATAGAGTACACTAGAGTGTTGAATACTATAGAGTATACTAGTGTGTAGTAGACTACAGAGTAGTAGACTCAAGTAGAGTATACTAGAGTAGAGTATACTATAGAGTACAGAATAGTGTAATATACTATAGAGTATGCTTGAGTGATAAATATCGTGAAATTTAGTTTTGTTTTTGGTCTGGATTTTATAATTTGGGAGTTGGCGGTGAACGAATTGAGCATATTATGTACGTCCTAGTAAACCTCTAGGCTGGGACGTAACAATACTATAGAGTATGCTGAAGTGTAGTACATTATAAAGTATACTACAGTGTAGTAGACTATAAAGTATACTACAGTGTAATAGACTCTAGAGAATACTATAGTAGATTATAGAGCATACTTAAGTGCAATAGACTATAGAGTAGTACACTAGAGTGTAGTATACTGGACCAGGGTAGACTATAGTGTAGTAAACTTTAGTAGAGTAGTCTATATTAGAGTGTAGTATACTACAGAGTAGTATACTATAGAATATACTAGAGTGTAGTATACTGGACCAGGGTAGACTATAGTGTAGTAAACTTTAGTAGAGTAGTCTATATTAGAGTGTAG
>JAQQZY010000012.1:19932751-19953097 GCA_030068375.1 Ostorhinchus rueppellii
GTGTGTGTGTGTGTGTGTGTGTGTGTGTGTGTGTGTGTGTGTGTGTGTGTGTGTGTGTGTGTGTGTGTGTGTTATGGGACACATTTGATCCACAGACCAACCCACAGCTTTTAAGTGACGCATACAACAGCCAGGATTCTCTGCCGAGTCATATTTGACCCCTAACACCTCAAATGTCTTTTTTTTTTTAGGTCTTTAGCATTTACTAAAATGGTGAAAATTAATTGTGTTCAAATAGTTGTGTCTGGGGCAGGGCTGTCAAACTCATTTTCTTTCAGGGGCTACATTTCGACGAATAAGATCTCCAGTGGGCTGGACCAGTTGAGTAGTAGTAGGACAGCCTGTAAATGATGGCAATTCATTTTTTTCTCTCTCTCTCTGCGTTAGTGCAAAAAACCCCATGAAATTATGAGAATTTTTACATTTACAAACTGTCTGGACAAAAATTTGTAAATAACCTGAAAAAACTGAAATTTTTAAAGAAAAATAAATGCAATTTTAACAATATTATGCCTTAACTTATTATATATAAATGTGCATTACAGATCTACAAAGACACAAAATATTTAGTAACAGGCTTTATATTGTTAAAATTAAATTGTTAAATTAGACATTTCAAGTTCATGTTTGTTCCAGTTCTTCACATGTTCATCTTAAAGGATAGTTTGTACATGTAAATATTTGGATCATTAAATGGGCTTTTTTAACTAAAACAAAGAGAAAAATTGGGAGCCGTCATTATTTTTAAGCATCATGTAATATAATTTATTTCACATTAAACTAAGAATAAACTTTGGAGTCATTATTTATCATTTATCAGTTATGATGCTAATATTTTACATGAGATAATAATTGGGCTGGATATGGCCTCTGAATTAAATCTAGTTTGACACCACTGCCTGTTCATGTCTTCAGTGTAATATTTGCACTTTTAATTCATCCCAGGGGCCAGAATGGAACCTTTGGCGGGCTGGTTTTGGCCCCCGGGCCGCATGTCTGACACTCCTGGTGTGAGGATTAGATGAAGCCTTGTTCCACTACAAAAAAGCAAATTGTACTTCGTACATACCTAAACTTCTCTGCAGGGTCAATTTGACCTGAACACAGTATTAGGGTTAACCTCCATGCGTCCATGCAGTGGTGCTTGTGAAGACGCACTAGTATCGGATCATACTCTGTTTTAGCTAATTTGTCGAAAGGGTCGGGTCAAGCGCTAACACGTTGACACATTTGGTGTTCAACAGTCTCTGTCATATAAGCACAGTAACATATGCATATTTCTACATTTGTGAGTAGGTATTTATAAGAACTTTAACATTATGTAGAACAAAATTTTGGGAGACAAAATTTTATGCGTGTCAAAAAACTGCTCGGTAGCACGTGGACTCAAAATGGACAGATTTTTAAAGCTTTACTCATATTCAAAAACGTGGTTCTCGACAGAAGTTGATATCAAGTACGACAAAACATTTCAGATATTATGTTCAACTATGCTGGAAATAAATGTAGGTGTAAATATTTTAAAGTCTTTGTTTTATTGATATGAGAATGTGGTAACACATGGACAGGTTGCCATAGTAACACATGGATGACTCTACCATTGTATGCATCAGCCAAAATGTTGACTTATTTTTGAAAACCATGAGCCAGATATAGCCATTATTATTCATTAATCATTATTATTTAATGTATTTAATACTAATACTGTGTTGTTTATAACTTACTCATATGGGTAAATTTCAAAGTAAGTCATTTCTCAGCAACAGTTCACAGATAGTCTTTAAATGTGACCAGTGTCTGAAGTTGGTATTTTAATTTCTCAGTAATAGACAGTCTTTTGCATGTCTTTTTGTTAATGTAACATAGCCTAGCAAAAGGTTTGGAACTTCTCCTGTACTGTGTAAGAGGTATTTTAAAAAGAATAACAGTTCCATAAAATAGAGCTCTTCAGCTAAAAAATTTGCCCACTTGATAAATGACGTGTGCAAATGAACATTTTCATGTTTATGTTAACTTTTGCTTGATCGAACCCTAATACAAAATAAAAAGTAAGTCCCATTGGTGCATCCCTAATGTGAAAAAGGGGTTGTAAAACTAACAGCCTTGTTGAATTATTCAGGATTATCTATATTATTGAAGTTCATCCAAAAAAAAAAGAAGAAAAAGAAAATAGAAGTATGTGGCACCAGCAGTCGGTGTGTATTTCTCTTGCATGACTTTGCAGAAGAGCTGCTGATGACACGTGGCCGACTCCACAAATATGATACTGATAAAACAAAGCAGACGCCTGAGAGCTCTGACACCATATTAGATATTTCCACTGTACTCTTATGTAAGGCTTTTCAAAGATTGTTTTAAAAGGAACACCCAAGAATTTTCAGGCGGTCTTCGTAGCCCAGAGGAGCCGTGGGGTTTTGGCTGCTGTTTTCCTCTACTCAAATCACTTACTGTGCCCAAATAGTGGTGTCTGGGCAGAACCGAGCTGGTTCCCATTTAGAGGCAGAGGCTGGCTCCGGCCTGTAATTCGCAGAAGGGGAAACAAATTGCTCCCTGGTCTCTGTCTCTCCTCGAGGCCAGTTTATTTCATGCTGCTTTGGCTCTGCCATTCTTTTCCTTGCGTGTGTCATCTTTCCAACTATTTCAAACACTTTTGTTACGACGGGCCTTTCAGGAGGGCTGAAGGGTGGAGCTGGAGCAAAACATACTGTACACACCACACCCATGGTTAAAGGACCTCTGCAGTGGCAGCTCGACCACGGCTCTCATTAGGGACATTCGTCTTCATTTGATCTGCTCGGTGGTTATTACTTAACCTGTAAAGACTCAAACAGCCACTGGTGACCAAAACCATCTACTGATCTAAACTGTTTAATACCTGTTCATCCACTAATTCTGTCAATACATGTAAATAATTGGTGTAAAATACAGTTTGTCATCTTTTCATGGCCATCAGATATGACCCATTTGGATGTTCAGAGGCTTTGTAGTTACCATGGAAACACGGTTATCTTCTACAACACAGATTCACCAGTAAAACCCATGGAGTTGGATCAGCAGTGGATGGACAAACTGGGTTTATGTTCAGTTAATGATAGATTTAACTGAAAAGGATTTATATATATTTGCAGAAAAACTCAATTTCTTCACTTTTTTGGTCACCTGGAATTCTAATGGGCTTGCCTGAAATCTCTAGTAATTGGTAAAAAATTTCATAAATTACAGTTGTCCCTCACTGTAACGCGGGTCACTTTTTGCAGCCTTGCTGTTTCGCTGATTTTTTTTTGTGCAATTTTGCATGCTTTTTGTTTTGTTTTTTACGGTGTATGAACGCGGATTGTGTTCTGTGTCCTGATTGGCTAAGGGACTATAGGCCATGACAATCAATCTCCTCCATGCCATGCCTTATGTACAGTACAGAATGCATTCGGCTTGCCAAATTTACATAAATGTTCTGTCGCTATCAGTGTGACTCTGAAGGGCTGTATGTTTGCAAGTTTTCTCCTCAACAAAACCTACAATGTCAACGAAACATTCTGCACCGACAAAGGCACCTGCAGTCGTACCCAAAAGGTGCAGAAAGATGCTAGCCATCGCACAAAATGTTGGACTTCTGGACATGCTGAAGGAAGGCAGAAGTTAGCTGTAGGACACCATTGTAAAATAAATGACTATTCAGTTTGTTCCATAAAGAAGGAAAATAACATAAGGATGACAACAACAATAAGTTTTAACAAGGATGCAAATATAGTTGTAACTGTTTGCAACAATACCATCATAAGGATGGAGTCTGCTTGAGCTTTGTGGATCAGTGACTGCAGGAAAAGGAACATTACGCTGGATACCAACATCATCCGCACAAAAGCTAAAAAGCTTTATGAACCCTTTGCTGACAGTGATGGCATTCATGACAGCGAGGAGCAGAAAACACTTTTGATCTTTGGTCTCATTCTATAAAACTGTACTTATTTGTAAAAATCTACAAAGGTTTGAACTTTGACAGTATTTAAACAGGAGAGAAATGTAAGAAAATGTTTATCCCTGTCTAAAGTGTATAAAGTGTGTGGTGAGGGGTTTTACAACCTTAAAACATATTTAACTAGAAAAGCACATGGAGAGGGCAGACCTCCGCCAAGGTAGCGTTGTACTTTTTTTTTTTTTTTTTTACCCCAGTCAAGGAGGTTATGGTTTGTGGGTTTGTTTGCTTGTTTTTTAGCAACATAACTCAAAAAGTTATGGACGGATTTTGATGAAATTTTCAGGATATGTCCGCTCTTTGTACTTTCCTCCATTAGATGGCGCTGAATGACCTCTTATGCAGATCTGTGCTGACATGCCCTATCTTGCAATGATAAAGAATCCTTTAAAAAAATTCCTGGATCCAGACGGTGATCCTGTTCGATTCCAAAATGTAAACATCTCTTCCTTGATCCAGAGCGGACATATCCTGAAAATTTCATCAAAATCCATCTATAACTTTTTGAGTTATGTTGCTGACAAACAAACCAACAAACCCTGGCAAAAGCATAACCTCCTTGGTGGAGGTAATAAAGCTGACTACTTGGTGGATTTCGCCTATTATGGGTTATTTTTAGAATGTAACCCCCGCACTAAATGAGGGACCGCTGTACTAATAAAAAATATTGGCAGAAATGTGTGCTGATAAAATGAGGTTACCGACCAAATGAGGTTGTGAACCACTGAGTTAGGATGTAATAACCTTTGAATTTACTCTGATCTCTGATTAATTAAATGTAAGAAAATACCTGATTTACACTGAAAAAACACAAAATAAGGAGGATAATATTACAATCAGTGGTGATAAATCACTTATCCCTCTCAAGGCAGGCGTTGCAGATTTGCAACAGCTAAGTTCCATATTTTATGGGCCTTTTTTTACTCAGAAGTACCACGGCAGGACTTAGTTGTGCATTAGCAACAAACAGTTTCCCAGTAGCTCGCATGCAGACTGTGCAAGAATGGCTACACGCAAATGGCCTGCCTGAAGTGCAAAGTACTTGCGTGCTTTACAAAGGACAAAAATTGTTTCTTGGACTACCACATGAAAAAGTGACCATCTCAATCAGGATTTGAGATGACTTTGGAGCATTGTTTTGGAAAATGCTATACAAATAAAGTTAGCGTTCATATCCTATTCAATCTTCAGTGTTAATTTACCACACTGGGCCGAAGTTGCAAATCTGCAACATCCCAGAACTCATTGCATGTGAAGGTCTCTCAAACAAAAGTCAGAATTGTATATTACTACCCCATTTGATAATTTTCCCCAAATATCTGATTTTTCTTGTTATTACAACTTAATTTGGCCCTGAGAGGGTTACGGATAAATATAAAGAAAAATTCATTGGGGAACTGCCACAGAAGTAGCACAGGGTCTTTATGGGTTAAAGAGGGATGTCAGAGCACAGAAACGTGGGCGTTTCAGTCTGTACATCTGTCCTTCCCTTTTATATGCTTTGTGTTTCTCTCCTGGTCCAGGTCCAGTTGGGTTTGCACTAGTGACCTCTATTTCTGCAGAAAGTTGTTTTATGACATAAATATAGGCTTAAGCTTTACATTAAAGTTCACATAAGGGGCTGTTGAATCTAAAGTCTGTCTCTGTGCCTACTCCAACAGCCTTGAAGAACAGTGTGGGAATTTTTACAGTCTTTGACAGATCATGTAGAGGTTCACGCTTCAACTTCCTTTATATTAAAAAAAAAATTGGAATGTATCTTTAGGGTGGTGAAGTGTCTACAGTAGTCAGGCCCTATCACTGCTGAAATCTGCGTTAAATTACACATATGAAATGTGACGTGCAATATTTTGCAAGTCAGGAAAGTTATCTGTCATAAAGATGGGATAGTTTAGTCTTCACTTTGACATGTCATCTGGCTTCGGAAGAACTTAGAAAATATTAAAAAAAAATAAAAATTGAAAATCACTGCAAGTCTGGCCATGTTCAGAGCTGCAGAAGCATCTACAGCAGCTCTGAGTAGCTTCAGGACAGAGAAGGGTAAGATGAGGTGGAACTTTGGACGGGTAGACTTTCTAGTAGAGGCTTGACATGTTTTTTTTTCTATATTTACAAATATATTTGCAGAGACAGAGTATAAACAAAGGAATCGATAAGCAGAATCGTTTGCCTGCCTGCTTAACGATTCTGCTTATCGATTCCACCTTCGTTGCACATGTGCGATGGTATCACATCTACACTGCGTTGTTTTGGTCAGAACGTAGCCAACATGGTGTTGAGGCAGAAACGGTCAACAGATGACACCAGGTCCACTCAGAACACTGTCAAGATTTAATCAGTTGTTCCCCGTCCCATTTCTAACAATTCCTGAAAATGTCATCCAAATCCGTTCAGAACTTTTCAAGTGTATCTCTGTTAGAGGGGTACATCTGTGGAATAATCTGGATCAAAATTTGAAAATGTCTTCTTCAATATGTACATTTAAAAGGACGTATAAATCCACTATAATAACAAAATATAGAACATTATCTGAATAAGTGTATATCAAGTTATAATGTAGAATTATGCATAAAATAAGATATTTCTGAAACAAATTAATATGATGAGATATTATCACACGTACTGACCATTGTATTTGTAGTAAATATTTAACTGTATATAAATAATATTGTTCTGATTTTGTATATATGATTGTGTGTGAGGGAACTGAAAAAGTGTATGTGAATGATTGTACAGATGCTTTTGTCTTGTTGTAAATATATATATAGAAACAGAAGTGTGTTAACAAAGCAAATGAAGCAGAATTAATTTAACTATTAATTTGTAAAAAGGGGTGGAATCTATAAGTTATACTTCTTCCCACTCCTTTTCGAGTGCAGAAAATTTTGTTTGATCATGTTGTATGTGCTCGAATTAAAACTACTACTCCTCAAAAGTTATTTTGAACACAAACAAAGAAACAAACAGATAAACACCAGCAAAAACATAACCTCCTTGGTGGAGTTAATAACATTAAAGTACATTGTGGAAATGATGTTTAAGACCAGAGTTTTAACATCGGAGGTGACTTTATGTACATTATTCCTTAAATGACAAAATATCCTCATGAATGTGAATAAATGCTAATGTTGGTCCTCACAACGACACAAAAGCACGTCAGCCTTATCATTAAACATGTCTGTTCCATATGTAGTAAATATGTTCCTTCAAACACTCATCACACTCAAACACTCATCACACTCCTGTTTGATGTTCACACACATGTTCTACATGTTCTCCATCTGGTTGGTGTTCCTGCTGTCTCCGTCTGACCCCTCTTTCGCTGTGTTTCTCTCTCCTTTTTCCTCTGAAAGTACATTTTGATTTCAGTGAGTTTCTGCATCCTGTTTGCCTGAGGGACTGGAGAGCCCCCGGCTGATTAGAGGAAGCCCCATATCAGATTGCTCCCAACCCCCTCTTTGTGCGCCACTGCCCAGGTTTTATACCTTTCTAGCAGAGCTTCCTCATCACTGATCGGTGCTGTAAATCAGCCCCCGTCTACGAGACCCACTTCGCCAAAGGGAGCATGAGCCCTCAAACTGGGGTCACAAAGCGAAAACCTAAAGCACATTTATATCATAAGAATAATTTATTTTTTTACAGTGACTTGTTTGATTTATAGCGCTAACCTCAGGTCCATGTTAACATTTAAAGCTACACATTTGTACATGCGCATAAACATAATAACACTCTGCACACGTGCAAAAGATATATGGGTTTGTACCCACGCATACCTGTGCATATGCACAGCCGAGCATAAATCCGCTGCACTCATTTCCCCTGATACACTCATGAGGTCCAGCTTTGCGTGACTATTATGATGGAACCTCACATGACTAGAGCTAAACTGATATACAGCAAATGCAGATCTAGAATATATTAGCTCTTCAACCGTCGCCTACCCTTTTTTTTTCATCTGTGTGCTAATATGTTTCTCAGTGTATTCTCCATTGTTCAGTTACTGCAGAAGAACACAAATGTTAAGGTAATTGTGCAGGGTAAAGTATATTTTCATGACATGCTTGTATAAATGTTATTTAATATCTCCTACGGAACCACATGTCCAATTTTTTCTCAAATATGTGGAAAATATCACAACTTAACATCGATACAGTACTGGATATATTACAGTAGTAGTATGTTGCAAATTTGATATATTTGTATTTTAATTGAATATTTATACACTTGGGGATGGGAATCCAAAACTGGCTCTTTTTGAAAACCAGTTCCCAGTAGCTCATTTCGCCTTCCTGCTTAATAATTCTGTTTATTGATTCCGCCTTCGTTGCGCATGTGTGATGGCATCACATGTATGGCACATTGTTTTGGTTCAGAACGTAGCCAACAATGGCGTGGAGGCAGAAACGCTCCAAAGTATGGTTATATTTCACACGATCAATGACTACCATAAGTTACACTGGAGTAAAACAAAACTGAAACTTAACATGCTTTCAACATTAGACTTCCGACTTTGATGCCGCTCTTGCACAGCGGATCTTAAATTAGTTTCACAACTACTAACCTGTTTCCATTGGACCCCCTCCACTGCTCTATGGGCCCCCCTCGCATGCTGGGCACTATGAAAATGTCATGTTTACCCCCCCTTTCTGGGACTCCAGCCTGTTTGTACTCTTATTTCTTCATCCAATGAGGATCAGTAAACAAAACTGATAATGGAATCAGAATCATTACACTCTTATTGGTTCCCATACACTACTGTGTGCCAGAGGTAAATATTCTACCTTTTAACCATTACATTTGTCTGACAGCTTCATGTCAAAATGTTTGGTATCCTAAGTAGGGATGAGAATTGATAAGAATTTAATGATTTAACGTCCAAATGGGTCATATCTGATGACCATGAAAAGACGAAAAACTGAATTTTACACCAATTATTTCCACGTATTGATGGGATTAATGGATCAGAATGTATTAAATATTTTAGATCAGTAGATCCTTTTGGTCGTCGGTGGCTGTTTGGGTCTTTATGGGTTTAGTATGAGTGTATTTACTTTGAGTTAATGATCTGAATCCTCCCTCCACTGTGTTTAAAATATATATATGCATGTGGTTCAAGACTAGTAACCACCATTTTTGGGATTACGTACAAAAATGTGGATGTTGAAGTTCACATCGGGACTCTCGCAGACATGAAGGATTCGCATGCCTCCTCTATTCTTAAATAAGAGCTGGCTAATCTGCCTGTCATAATACACAATTTAATGGTGCTAAGAATTCTTTTTAAAAGTTAAAATTATGTGTTTAGCGGTTTGTTGTGACAGTTCAAATTTTAGGATCCCTGATTAAATCTACTTAATGTGGTTTTTTTCTCTCTGTATTTGAGAGCTCAGAACATGGTGCTGAGGATCCACATGAAGGGCACAGCCCACATCGCATGTTAAAAACAACAAATACGACGCAACCTTCACATCGAGAGGCTTCCTTCCAATTCTGTAGACGCAAGTGAAAATTAAATCACTTTATTTAAACCTTCAACAGCCTTTTAAGTCTACTAGAAGGGCGAGGACGGCACAATCTGCATCCAGCCTCTTAGACTTCCTTCATCACGTTGAGTATAAACTGATGAATTTGACCTAGAATACGAGGGCTTGGTCTATCTAATTAATCTTTCAAAAAGCTTAAGGGTTGGAAATAAATATATCTACGTGTTGCGACAAATTCAGTTTTTGTCCAATCTGCCACCTGCCATTAAACATCTGTCTGTCAACGGTTGCCAAGAGGCCTCCAGCTTCCCTCCTTCATGCAATTAAACAATTACCACGTTTACCCTTCTCCCATGTATACGCTCATTTGGAGATTTTGGACGGTGTTTTCTTTATCCCACGAACCCGTTTTATTTTTCTCCTCAGGCAATCAACTCGAGTCAGGATTTAGTTTTGCTGTGTGGGCTGTCTCAGGCAAACTGTGGCCAAAACTACATGTTACAATTGAACTGATTTGGTCCATTTGCACTTTAATAAATAGGTGCATGCAAAGCCAAAGCGGGTGTCAGCCCACAGCACAGGGGAGCACGCAGGCGTGGAGCATGTGATTGGAATATATGGCTCAGGCGCTGTGGCGGATGCAAGAGGTCTCATCAAGCCTGTGTAAATGTTTACCCTGCACACAGTTTCCATTTCAGCTAGCGGCCCAGCATCACCTTACCACTTAGCGGTTCGTAGGTTTCATTTCTGTCAACGCTACTGTCTCACAGCTGGCACAGACGAGCAGCAAAGGCCGGTTCTTATGACATCGGCTTTGCGTAAGCAGGTCCAGAGCAGCTATTTACCTTTCCTCACTACATTAACTCATTTATAAATCGATGACTGTCTGTGTGCATGTGTCCAAGTCATTAACCCGTAAAGACCCAAACACACACCATCCACCAAAAGCTTCCAGTGTTTAATACCTGTTGATCCACTAATCCAGGGGTGTCAAACTCATTTTAGTTCAGGGGCCACACACAGTCTAATATGGTATAAAATGGGCCGGACCAGTAAAAATAGTATAAATAGGATAACTTTTAAGTGAAGAAATGTAAATTCTCTAATCGCAGTGTTTATATGTATGAATTGTGCTCAAATATAACATGAACAAATATGAACAACCTGAAAATTCTTAAGTAAAGTAAGTGCAATGTTAATATTACACCTTAGGTTGTCATTTATACATGTTCATTATAAAGTACAGACCACAGTGGATCTACACCAACATTAAATAACAGGCAGAATATTATTCAAATCTCACATACTTAAGAGACTTCAGGTTATAAGCTTTTTTTTAAAAAAAAAAAAAAATAAAAGGCTAGTCTGTAAATGTAAACATTTTTGTGTAATTTTCCTTTTTTTTTTACACTAAAACAAAGAGAAAAAAATTGCAGTTTTCATTATTTATAGGTTATTATGATAACATTTTACTGGTCTGACCCACTTTCGACTGAATTGACCTAAAATGATTTTAAAATCCTTGATGGTTAATATCTGAAGTTTAATTTTTATATTTCAAAAATTCATCCTAGGGCCCGGATTGAAAACTTTGGTGGGCCAGATTTGGCCCCCAGGCAGCATGTTTCACACCTCTGCACTAATCCTATCAAGACGTAAATAATTTGTGTAAAATGCAGTTTATCTTTTCTTGATTAGATATGACCTATTTGGATGTTCAGAGGCTCCATTGTTACCATGGAAACACAGTCATCTTTTATAACATTGATTCACCAGTAAATCCCATGGAGCTATATGTCAGCCCTGTGATGAACTGGCGACTTGTCCAGGGTGTACCCCGCCTTCGCCCTAAGTAGCTGGGATAGGCTCCATGCGACCCCTGTGACCCTAATGAGGATAAAGCGGGTATAGAAGATGAATGACTATTTATATATGTTTGTTGATTTTAGTACTTTTAATTATTTGCTTTTATTGTTATATTTAGAGCATTGTAAAAATCCTTTTTATTTACTGTCTTATGGAAATATTGGAGAGCTGAGAAATGTTTTCAATTAAACAATTGCTTTTTCACTTGAGGGTTTTGTTCACTTTGAGTTAGGCTATTAAAAACAAAAAAAACCCCGAAAAACCGAGAGAGAGCTGTAGCAGGCAGAGGGGGGAGGGGCAGAGGGGAGGAGCCAAGTGAGCGAGAGGGAGGAGGGAAGTGAGCGTGCAGACCAACAGTAGGTTATACTGTATGTAACTGAACGTAGAGGAGAGAAACTGAAACTTGAGTATCGATCCAATACTGATACCAACATGGTATCGATGTTTAGTATCGATCCGCCCACTACTAGTTTTTTTGCATATTATCTCCATGACGTGAGTAATGACTAGTATTATAGTTTGTTAAAATTTGAGAAAACATCAGATTAGCAACATTAAAAAATGTTTTTATTTCACAGATTTCACACTGCGTATCAATAAATGCATGTTTCTTTGCTTCAGAAACTAAACACATGGTGTCCAGCTGAGTGGACATTTTTGAACTTTTTACAACAAATTTCAATCTTTTATTTTTTTTTCATACTTTAGGAATAAAAACACGCAGGAAAAAAAACTAGTTAAAGACTCTCATAATTCATGCATAAAGGATTAATTAAATATAGGAAAATTCATGATTTACACTGAAAAAACTTTAAATAAAGAGAATAACATTACAATAAAAAGTGATAAATCACTAAAGAAAGGTTTTATATGTAGAGAAAAAATGTATTTGGGAACTGACACAAAAGAATCACTGGGTCTTTATGGGTTAATGCATTAAAGTAAATGTGCATATTTTAGATTCTGCTTGCTTTCGGCTAATTCCTGGCAAAGGTAGTGCCTGATTGACAAATATGCCTCAGAAGACATTCCTACTGCCTTAATCTTTGACATCCAGAAACTGCTACTTGTTAACAGCTGCTTGAATTACTTTGGAAACATAACATGTGCTCTTTTTCAGAAAAGTTTTCCGATTTCAGCACACATCATTCCAATAACAGTAGTCCTTATAAGTGCCAAAATGAGCAACTGGGTAATGTTTTCTTTCGATCTATACGCTTATTTTATGGTTTACCAAGAAATCCCATCTTTAACTGAAGATCCCACACACTACTCTTTCACTACAAATTATTGATCGTTCTAATATTTCTGTTTCCTTCAGCATTTGTCAAGACTACTCAACACTCAGATTCCTTTAAAGGAGTGATATTTCTTTTCTTTTTTTAAAAATGTGTTTTCAAACATGTCTCTGTGCTCTACATAAACTGTAAATGGTCTGCTTGGGTCTGAATTCTTCATTCATTCAACTCCACAGGCCCATCTTCAACCCTATTTCTGAGTAATGACACCAGAAAGCTCATTTTAAGCGCTGGCCCTTTAAATGCACATGAGACAGTTAATGCCCCACCCCCTCTAGGCTGTTGACTGTGCTTTCTATCCTGTTCAGCCACTTGTGTTTGTTAATACAACCAACAACTGAACATTTTAAGTAATCGGCTCAAAGTTTGGGCATATTTTCAGGATGGACCACAACCTGACAAACAATGATATCATACTCAGAAAAATATTTATCGGAAGTCTTGACCTTACATGTGCAAATATCATGACATGAACTGGTTATAGATGTAGCATAGGTAGGTAGGTTTTGAGCGCTTTAAATGCAAATGAGCCACTTCAGGCCCCACCCCCTCCACATTGTTTGTGCTGCTCTGTCCTGCTCAACCAACAACTGATCATTGTAGGTAATCGGCTCAAACTTTGAACATATTTTCAGTTTTTACTACAAGCACTGCTGCTGATAAACAATTACGTCGTACTCGGAGAAATGTTCATCGGAAGTCTTGACCTTATATGCCTTATAAACTAAACTGTAACTAAACCTTATAAACTAGTTATAGACGCAACAAATTAAGGAAGAATTAAAATATGTTGTAGAAATCCACTAGATTTAAAAAAAAAACAACAACTTTTTTTTGAGCAATGTAACAATTTACATAAAAGAAATGCCATTACAGTACAGTCATTATACATTGCCTTTTTATATCATTTCCCCCCATGCCCAAACCAACCCCAAGGTCCTCCAAGAAGGTGCAACAGTAGGAAAAAGAACATTAGAATATAATCTCTGAGTAGTAGAAAATCAAATAAGTACAAGCAGTAACAAAAATATTTAACAATATTTACAAAAATATTAACTGAGCCAATGAAAATACAAGAAAATAAATATAAATAAATAATTAACACTAATAATAAAGACATAGCTTCTAGATACATGTACCAACTTTAAAATATTAGGTATTACATAGATGCATCAAACTGGCAAAATCCACTGGATTTTTACCAGAATGAATATACAGATAGCTTTGCAGCACCTGGAGGGTTCAAATTCAAACTTTGTGAACTGTGTGGGTCTAAATACACAAATAAATGAACCACAGACTAATAAAAGTGGGTTTAGCTAATAATGACCCCTTTAATACTGATGCATTTGCATAAGACAGAATTACATGTGTAAAATATCCAAGGCAACACAAAACAACTGAAAGACGGACGACATATTCCTGCACGTTCTGAGGCTTTCCCCTTCCTGTTTAAATCTGCTTCTTCTGTTTGTATATCTCCTTCAAAACTGTGGTGAAAGAGAAATTTGGGCCGGCGATGCCTTGACCACTTCAAAGACCACTGTTGAAATGTGTAAACTTTTCATTCTGCAACACATACATCTATATAATCTGAACCCGAAAAGTTCCTAACGTGCATTCTCACTTTTTCACTTGAACCCTTTTTTTGGGAGGGGGGAACATATGGATTTGAGAACACGGAACAATACATCTGAAAGCACAAAGTGGACTCACAATCCATATAAATCAAGAAGATTCAGGGCTCAAACAGACTACAGCTGCAATCTGTGATCCTTTAGCCACAGCTAAGGGCTTCGACTCAAATGATTCATCACATGATGATTAGTTGTGGCCAGGGCTGGTATCCTTTCTCTTCTAACCCTGGCCATGTTGGAGGCTATTTTGGAGATGAACGGGCACTCGCCGCTTAACCGAGCCTCAGATGTGGAGAGGAGATAAGTGTTATGTCTCTTAACAATTTGACAAACCTGCAAACCATATGAGCTGCAGTGCAGATTCGGTTTCACTGCAGTGTGTACGTGTGTGCCGATGCGTGGTTGTTTATTTGTGTGTATGTATGCGAGAGCCAGAAGGAGGTTGGTATTAGTGTTAGTGGATGGTTTTGGGGGTTCTGGCTCAGGAAGGCGAAAGAAAGATGGCGAAGGAGCATGTGGAACAGAAAGAAATGAAATCTGAATCTTGGTATGTGGATTATGGCTCACAGTGAACACTTGAGGTGACCTGTTATTATTCCGTTCTGTGTTGTGTTTGGCGTGACTTTACACTACGGCGTTCTACTCGGTCACGTGTTTATTCCCAGTGTTGGAGCGCTCCGGCATCGCAAAAAGCACGTCCCAGACTGGAATGCATATAAACATTCAGTGATGGGCTGCTCTGTCCTTGGGGCAGACACAGAGACACCCTTCTGCTTGTGTGGGCTCCTTTTGTGTTTTGGGTCCTCTCTGTTGGTGGCAGTGTTTTAACAGCCTTCTTCCTCTAAACCATTATCCAGCAGCACAGATAGAGTAGACAACTCCTGTGAAGGCTTATGTTTAATTAATGCTGTTTTGCAACTTATTTATACATCATAAATGGCTGGAGGGGGATCATATTAGAAGCGTGTTGTTTATTAAATGTCTGGTTTTTTAACGACATGCTGTTTTATGCAAGATTTTTGCTGCTGTGAAGGTGGAAAGAAAAAAAAAAAAAGTATGAAGTCCAAAGCACAGTATGGGTCTATGATAAAAAGGTTGCGGTTTTACTTGGACCAGTTCAGAGCAAGGAGGTGCTCAAGCAGAGCTGACATGGACTGACGAGACCACCAGAGGTAGCGGTCTAAGAGAGCAGGAGGTACATGGAAATATGTCCCATCCGCAGGAAAGGAGGGATGGAAAAAGCAAAGAAGTGGATGAGTAATGAATTAGAATATCATATCGATATCCTGGATCTGGGCCTGATGCAACAGAATAGAAATGAGAGCAAGGAGTGGACAAAAGGAGAGACAAATGAAGACAGGAGGAGGTAAAGAAAGGTCAAGGGATTAAAGAAGAAAATAATGGATGGTAAACTTGGAAAAGAAGTGGATGATGATGATGATGATGTGGTTGGGGGTGGGGTATTTCTGTAATAACATGCAATCAGACGTATGTTACAGGAGCTGCAGTCGTCCTGTGCTTCACCGACTTCTAATGAGAATTAAGCCTGCTACATTACCTGACTTTTCCCTCTTTCCCCCCCTCCTCACTTCTGAACCGTTCCTTCATCTTTTCCTCCATTTTATCTCCACCTCCACTTGCTTCTTCCTCTCATACCTTTCCTTCAGGCCTCTTGTTTCATGCGTACATCTTCTCGTAAAGGACGCCTGCCCCTCTCCTGCGCCTCCTCCACTTTCCCCGACATCCTTACGTATTCGAGCCAACAGATCAGACAACATCCCACCGTAAATACCAGCCCAGTTCATCTAATCAGGCAAATTGCAGCAGAATGCAGTGACTGAGGGGAAGTTTCTTTGCTGGGAAACACGACTTAATAGCATCAAATCAACCAATGGGATGACTTTCCTATCTCATTATTGAACAAAATCCTGTCCTTTGTTGGGGGTTTTTTTCTCTGGGCATCTGCTTTTGTGTCTTTCAGTCAAGTCTAAAGTCTCTACACTGACTTTGTGAATGTGGTTAAAAGAATTATTACCCCGCCCCCCAAGGGGGAAGCAGGGGGTATTGTTTTTGGATTGGTTTCTTTCTTTGTTAACACTTTAGCAGCAAAACTATTGGTTTAATTCATATCACATTTGGTTTATATATTGCCAGTTACCCAGAATAAATCTCATTACATTTTGGCAAAAATAGGTCAAAGTTAAAATTTTTAATGAAATTTTAAAATCTTTTTTTTTTCCCCCATTGACTTACAATGGTCAAAATTGTAATGTCTGTAACCGCAAAACTACTGGTTGAAATCATACCAAACTGGATTTATAGATTGCCAGTGACCCAGAATAGATGTGATTACATTTTGGGGAAAATATGTCAAAGGTAAAATTTTTTAATGAGTTTTTAAATAATTTTTCACCTCCCATTTTCTTATAATGGACGGAACTTGAAATGTCTTTTATCAACAAAACTATTGGTTGAATTCATACCAAATTTGGTTTACAAATTGCCAGTGACCCAGAATAAATGTCATTACATTTTGGGAAAAATAGGTCAAAGTTAAATAAAAAATTCATGAAACTGTAAACCCCCCCCCATTTACTTATAATGGGCAAAATTTTAAATGTCTGTAACAGCAAAACTGTTAGTTGAATTTATATCGAATTGGGTTTATAAATTGCCAGTGATCCAGAATAGATGTAAGTACAGTTTGGGGAAAATATGTCAGCTAAATTTTTTTAGTGAATTCTTTAGTTATTTTTCTTCTCTCATTTACTTATAATGGGCAGAATTCCAACTGTCTGGACCATCAAAACTATTGGTTGAATTCATACCAAATTTGGTTTATAGATTGACAGTGACCCAGAATAGATGTCATTACATTTTGGGAAAAATAGGTAAAAGTTTATATTTTTTGTGAATTTTTTTGAAATCTTTTTTTCCTCCCCATTTACTTATAATGGACGAAATTTCAAATATCTATAGTTTGTTTCATTTTACTTCAAATTTGACACATCTATAGAGGCAGTTGATATGCAGACATCACCACAAGCACAGATATGATGACATCAGCTGGATCGACTCCAAATTAAGCTACAATACGTGCAAGGGGTGGGGTTTGTTGTGCTTGGAACCACTTGTTTGTTTAAAAAGTATTATAGGCATGTGTGGAATATCTGTACGAACATAACATAGCTATACCACCTAATATTAATTCACTATTATAATATATGGTCTTGGGGCTGGCCTGCAAAAGCCTCCACATGTCACTAATTATTATGTTCATACACATTTATATATTACCGTTATCAAAGACAGCTGATTGAGCTAACATGTAGAAAGAATTATTTGGTATTTAAATGCACTACATGTAATATTTATACTTTAAAATACTGAACTATGACCAAAAGTGTCACTAGTGTTTGGAATAAAATATCCTGAAGTTATGCTAAGTATGCTAATGTATTGGACTGTAGAGAAAAGAGCCAGTCTGACAGACTTAACAGCCCACTAGAGGGAGTAGTGAGTCCCTCGACAGTCTCCTGTGGTGAAGAAAAGTAACACCACATTTGGGCATTTGACCAAAATGTTAGAAAGGCAAAATATGGGATGAAGATCGAAAAGAAACAAGTTTTGGCATCAAAGCTCAAGGATTCTACTGATGTTGTCACCACTGGACACAGCTCTAAATGAAAAGAAGGGAGTTTGATGCTGAAATCACAAACTGAACAGAAAATGGAGGCAATTTGTGATTTTACTTCGGCTGTTTTCTATCTGAAACAGAGAAGTTAGAGGGAACACTACTGAGGTTAGTGCTGTGAGGCGACAGCACTAACCACTGCACCACCATCCCTACTTTGGTTCCATTTTTCTGAACAGATTTGATTTTTCTGCAGGTTTTTTTTTAATATATCAAAGATTTTTCCAGACAGATTCCAATTCAGCAGTTGCACATTATCTTTTTAAGTCACAGAGCATCCTTTCAACCGGTTGGATTGCAATATGTAAGTGGATGACGAGGAGGACGATCAAATAGAAGCTGAATACTGAACACAGACACAGCAGGACAGTGGGAGTGTGGAGGTTTGTTTTAGCACTGGTCCAGGGGAAGGTGCAAGAAAGGAAATCAGACAAATGAGCAATAAACAACAAACAAACAAGCAAAAAAAAACATAATTATTGTGTTATAAATCTATTTTAATTTAAGAATGAATTCACTGCACTCAGCTGGTGAGGCTACTTAGCTTGGCTGGTTCTATCCCTCTTTATTCCCAAACCCTGGGGGTCGTTTACCACAAAATAACTTTATTTATTTTATATATATATATATATATGTGTGGTTTTAAAAAATGCATTTGATTCTAGCAGCAGCAAAAGTATGACCCTTTGTGTGTGGAATTTACACATTCTCCCACCATCCAAAGACATGCACTTCCATTGGTGGACTGGTCCGTCCAAATCACCCATAAGTGGGAATGTGAGGGTGAATGCTTGTGTGTACAGTATGTTCTCTGCCCTGTGGTGATCTGCTGACATGTCAACAAGGAGCCCCACATCCACCCATCGGTAACTGGTAGTGGTGGGCAGATTGATCTAAATATTGATAGTGTCAATACTGGGTTGGTATCGGTGCCAGATCGATACTAGCGTGGTGAGATCGATACTTTAGTTTCAGTTTTCCTCTTGTACACATTGCTTCGGTTTGAAAAACACAAAATATTTTATCGGATGTCCATATTGTTTAGATCAGGGGTGGGAAGTCCTGGTCCTTGAGGGCTACTATCCTGCATGTTTTAGATGTGTCCCACTTCCAAAACACCTGATTCAAATGATGAGCCTATCATCCAGCGCTGCAGAAGCCTGATAACGACTCTCAGGTGTGCTGGAAGAGGGAAACGTCTAAAACATGAAGGATACCGGCCCTCGAGGACCAGGAATGCCCACCCCTGGTTCAGGTGGTAACAGTGTTTTGGGGGGTTGAAAATGCAAAAAAAGTGAAACCACCCTTCAGAGTGGAAATCTTAAAAACGTTCCACCCTCACATCACCGTGTAAAGGATGAAAAGCACAAAACTGTGTTTCTCCTCACATAGAAATTACATGACAAGCATGAGACAGGACCAGAAAAACAAGTAAACAACATGTGGAGCCCTGTGACGGAGGTTCACCTTGCCCTAGCTGCTGTAATTTACATCCAAGAGTCCTTTAAACAACTGATAAGAATCCTGATAGAGAGTAGTAGAGAACAGAGACCAAGAATTAACTACGTTCTACAAATACTTGACGCACTCGTACAGAGGAGGCGACCTAGACAGATGTGGATGTGACCTGGGAGGACTTCTCAGTGGGTGGGACAACTTGTGAACAGGTAGAAGAGGAGTAAAAACATTCTAGGCAGGCAGGAGTGTTGCCCCCAAGCCATCTGGTGTGTATACTGCATCCATACATATGACATTTCACACACTGTTGCATTTCCATTTGCACAGATTTCACCCAGAAACACTCGTCTAAATGCAGAGTTAAAAGTGAGAACGAAGCGCCGCTTTTGCGATGTTAGTTGAGAAGGTTTTTGTGTAAATGTAGCCTTAGTGCGGAGAAAAAAAATAATGAAAAAAATAATTTGTTTTCTGGTGATTATTTTGTGCACTTTGTTTATTTAAGAAAAAAAATCCAGACATGACAGTGTATGGGGAAAGGTAGTTTTGTTAATGTTCTATTGTTTCTGAAAAAGAATATTTTGATTATTAAGTATTTTCTATTTACTTGTAAACTTAGTCCAAATTCTGTAATGTGTTTTAACTATTTAATAATAAAACGGAAAACTCACAAAACACTTAAACGTCATGAAAATTAACTCATTCACTGCCAGGCGTTTTCAGAACAGAAACCCCCATACTGCCAGGCGTTTCAGAGCATTTTGATTGATTTTCAAGACTCACAGAATATCCAGTTTCAGGACTACATAAACATGGCACCCATCAAAATAAAGTGTAAAGTCTCTTCTTTCATGTGGAAAAATAATTTTGTTTCCAGCTTTTTCAGTTCTCAAGTTATTGACCTTAGAACACAGGGTGGTTTCGCCCAAAATGCCTGAAC
>JAQQZY010000012.1:20061450-20073332 GCA_030068375.1 Ostorhinchus rueppellii
CTTCCTATATTGAATTTAGATATCTAAGACTGAAAAGGCAAAATTAATAATGCATTTCAAATGTTTTCAATTCCCCCAGTATTCGCAACTTCTGGTCCTGAGAGTGCAGGTCTTGCAGCCAGACCCCTCTCGTGTAATTTTTGTATTTCACAAATTCATCCTAGGGGCCACATTGGACCCTTGGGCGGGCCGGTTTTGGCCCACAAGCCATATGTTTGACACCTGTGCTCTCGGTAGACCACAGCTCTGGCCATTATCTGTCCCTTTCAGCATATTCCCAATATCACAATACATTCATGACATTTCAGACCTTTACATATCGACATTAGAACTAACAAAGTTAAATGACGTTACGCTTTTAAAAACAACTGCTGCTTTACCATTTTATTAACTGAAAACAAGTCTCCCAATGTGTGGCCCCGCTGCCTTTAACTATATTAGAACACTTACAATCAGATTTAAGAGAAATGGTAAATAAGAAACACACAGGTTTTTTTTGTTCCCCAATCAGCATAGAAGTTTAATCCTCTTGCACCAGTCCTTTCACAGAATGCAGCTTCCTTGAATGAGAAGAAAAAGGGGATTCCACCTGATCCATATTAATGTGTAACGGTTTACGGGCAAAGCTTATCTTTTCATGTTTGCCTCCCCCCTCTTTTTTGCAATCACATTAAGCAGCTCGGCAAGCCTCTACATCGTGTTTGCATTACAGTCACACAGAAGAGAGCATCGAGTGTGGAAGGATTAGAGTTAAGTGTAGGCTAAACCCATACCTGGATCATATTAGACATGGCAAAGCAGCTGGGATCAAATGGTGTGCACAGCAGAGTCATTAATATATTAGCGTGTTCAAAGAGCAGGTGGAATGGGTTTCAGTGTCCAAATGGAAGTCATTAAAACCACCCCAACGTACTGGACTCAATACAGGTGGGACGTGAATGTGGTTGGTGATATATCATTAAGATGTTTCCTGATATTGTAGTTGTGAACATGGAGATGCAGATGTTAAAATAAAGGTAAAACTATGGAAAAAAGGAGGGACTTAAAGTGTTTATAGCAACAGTGACAGTTCCCAAATAAATATTTATCTATATTTAACCTTTCTTAAGTGATTTATCATGATTTGTTGTAAAATAATCGTATCTATTTTGCATTTTGTCTGTGAAAATTAGGTATTATCCTGGATTTAATTCACTGATTATGTAGATGTTCATAAAAGCTCAGAGGAAATTCAAAGGTTATTGGATAAAAATCTGAAAAAAATTTTTGGGAATAAGTGACAAATTGTATCAAGTGAACATAAAACAAAGTGTCTCCAGCCACTAGTTGCTGTTACATTGGACATCCGCGCAAACCTTCAGCGATATTTACTAAATGTCGGAAAAAACAGAAGTGCATAATGTCGGTTTTTCTATTGAATCAAAAATGCAGTGATTTATTTCTTATCACATGACATGAGAAGTCATTTCATAAACATGGCGATGAACGTAAATATCATGTTGATTAACAGATATATTCATTATTATTAAATATTACCCCTCTATCCTGTACTAAATTCAAAAATGATTTGGTTTCCTGATGTGTCCACACATACTGCACCATGTTCCTTTTAAAATTCTTCTTTTTCACTTTTTGCAACGTCCGTCAGCATCCTTTTTTTTTTTATTCACATGACAAGTTGTGGAAAAAGGTCTTTCCATTGCAGTTTTGTGTGATACACCATTTGCGCTACGCCCGAAAAACCACCTCTTGCCAGCGCAAAAAACTTTTAATCGAAAAAGAAGAGTTTTGTGCCGGGTTTCCACTTGACTTGACTCGGCTCAGCTTGGCCTTTTTGTGTTTCCATTCTGAAAAAGGACCAGTAATCTGGTACCCAGTGCTAGTTTTTAGTGCCGCCTCCGCCAAGGTTCTAAAATGTTGAAACTGATACCAAAACGTGATGTACAGTAGCATCTAGCACCACCTTCTGAACATCTTTAAAAGTTTTCTTCAAAGTTACTTGACAGTCACAAAGAACGGAGACTATTGATGTTAATGTTATTTTTTAAGTTAGATGGCGTGTACATGTGACTATAACAAGTGCACAGGTAGAATGGTGATCATTTTCATATTTTCCTTATTCAGCAAGTGAACGCTTTCAGTCACTGGGACTGAATATTGGAACAGTTTACCACTCAACATAAGAGACTCACAATCATATGCCTCCTTCAATTTACAACTTAAACATTGGATGAAGGAAAACCAGTCCTGTGACCATCAGTAGATAGATTGTCCTCACTGTGTTGTTTAGTATTATTTATGATGTTTTGTCCTTTGTCCTCCTTACCACCTGCCGAGGAACTACAGATGGAAATTAGCACTGTTGGTCTGGTATACAGCTGTGATTGTTGGAGATGTTCATTAATATGCACTGTCACTAATAAATAAATACATAAATTTAGGATTAAAAATGGGCAGTGGGAGGATTTGAACGACTTTTACAAGGGTCAAATGGTCATGGCTAAATGAACATGTGCATAATTAGTCTTCTTGGACTGCGGTGGTTCGTACCTACCGAAAGTCCCCTATGGAAGGACAACCGGAATTCAGAATATGTGGAAACATTACATTATTACTGGACTCTGAAGGTGTACTGTGGTATCTGGATTGGATTTGTTTGTCCACAGTGTCCTACAGATTCTCCGATGGACTGTAGTCTGTCTGTCCTTCCTGAGACCACGTCTGTCCTGGTACTAAACACTGTAGACCCTGAACACTTAACAGGACTTTTTCAGTTTTTGACCAGGCCTGGGTATTAGCCCGATGGCTGAACCTGACTGGCCTCCATGAGGTCACTGGCAAAGTCAAATTCAATCCAAATATATATCATCGTAATAGACGCAACCAATACAACAGCACTGCTTTTATTTTTGAAAGATCTGACAAATTAATGTTTATTCGCAAATATTTTCCGTACTTAGTATAAGGCTGATTGGTTTGTTGGTCGGTTTAAGCCCATGAAGATGTCAGCGGATGCCAAAAAACAAAGACTGATTCAGAACGCAGAGTTTTTAACAAGACATGGACTTCTATGTTGTATTCTGTGCTCCACATTTTCATTGTATTGTTCCATTTACTGTTTTTATATATATATATAATCTTGAGCCCAGCTGTAAGCGTATTGGTCTGGCCCTTAACTGTCAAAGTTTTTCATGTGGCCCCTTAAAAAGATTTATTGCTAAACCCTTCCTTTGACCCTTATCGAAGTTCTTCAGTTCCTCACACTTTCGGCTTTGAGGACTAAATATCCACTTGCTTACCCAATAGATCATTTCCAGTAAAAGGCGCCATTGTAAAAAAAAACAAAACAAGCCAGTGGTCATAATGTTATGGCTGATCAGTGCATATAATATGCAATCGAGAGACTAACCTACTCATTTTACAACTTTGCTCGACTAAGGTTTAAAATGTCATATAATTACACTAAAGTTAAAAAATGTCAGTACGTACCCTAGTGCCTTATAGTGTTACCCATAATGTTGGCCAGTGTGGTCTTTGTTTGCCCCCATACTTATAACTACCCTTAGGGCTCAAACATTCTCCCCACTTCTATTGATCTTTCTCTGTCTTGGCTTTCACTTAATCAAAGCTTTGCTGCTGATGTGTGCAAGAGCGTCCAGTCATTTTTATGATCTCCCACTTTCATTGTGTATTCACTCACGCCCCACTTGGTAAAATCGGAGTCCTCCTCCTTTCTTTCTGAATGGCGCCATCACCACCTGGTCTCCATTCACTTATTGATTGCTGCAGGCTATGGTGATCAGCTGGGTCTGGCTCGGTCTTTAGCATTTATAATGCCCCTTGTGCTTCAAAAGGGGTCTCCGTAAAACACTGTCAGCTTCTTCTACGCCCCCGAAATATCTGCATGATCCTCCATGACTATTCACAGGAGATCAAGTTAACCCACCAGAGAAAAGGCCGAGCAGCACATAAGGTTTCTCTACAGGGACTTCTTTCTTTATCATTATGATTATGTGTCAACACTGTGCCCCTTGCCCTCACTCCTTTTGGGACCAGCCCATTTAGGTGTACCCTTGTTATTTCTCCCTTCTCTCTTGACATTTTGAGTAGCCAAAGTTGCCAATCAAGCCTACGAAACCCTCTGTGGCCCTCATTTTCTTCCCATCCGCCAGAATCCATCACTCATACTACAATAGGACAAAAGGGGGTTGTACCGCTGCAGGGTAGTCGGTCTGTTGGGGAGGGTGGTGTATGAGGTGTACGGGGCAGGGTGTTACGGTGGAACTACCCCATTCTCGGGCTTCCAGAGCCAAACAGAAAGGCTAATGACAGGTTGAATAGTTTTCTGCCCTGTCTTCTAAGCCTGGAGATAGGGCTTTCATTGTTGCCCTGTGTCAAAGTGCACTGAGACAATGAGGACCTCAAAGTTCAGGGCTTACCTCTAAAGGCTCGAAAGGGACCTATCAGGTTTTCATGTGCAATGGGGTGTGCTGGCACTCAAGGTTTGTTCAATGCTCCCTTTGATTCTGCTTTGGGATGGAGAGACAAAGGAAGAGAAAGTGAGTGTGTGTGTGGGAGGAGATGGGGATTAAGGCAGGCATCAATCTTTAACCTGTGCTTTGGACATTAAACACAGTTGAACCCGGACAGTGTATCACGCTGCCCTGTGCGCCTCCAGAGTATTTCAGTTTACTCACTCTTTAGCCTGGTGCCTCCTCAGTTCTGTTACAGATGGTTTTTCAGGGGCATTTTAGATATAAATATACTTAAATCTGAAAGGAGGGCTATTTTACTTTTTTTTTTTTTTTTAATAGAATTATACATTTTCAAACATTTCCCTGTGCTCTACATAACCTGTAAATGCTCTGCTTGGGTCTGAATTCTTCATTAATTCAACTCCACAGGTCCATCTTCAACCCTATTTCTGAGTAATGACACCAGAAAAGTCGTTTTGAGCGCTGGCCCTTTAAATGCAAAAGAGCCATGTCATACCCCACCCCCTCCAGGTTCTTACTGGGTTAGGGTTAGTACTGTAGATTAATCTTATTGATATGATAACCTACTTGTGAAGTTGAAGACACAGTTATCATACTTATATTCTCTTCCGTTAATATACACCTATGTACAAACTAAATTAGGGTTGCCAATCGCAATTAATCTGGAAAATTAAGAAGAAAATAATCATGTGGCCAGCCTAACTAATTAAACCCAGCTTCCTTTTGTGACTCCAATGTGGTTGTTTGCTGGGCTGAATCGTAGAAAGCGACGACAAACACACATAACACAATGACTGAGCAGCAAATTCTCTTCTCAAAAGCATCCAGATGGTCGCCAACATTGTTAGAAATTAGACAGGATCTAGCTGTGCTCATCAAACAACACTGGCAGAGCGCTTTGAGGAGTAGTCTATCAACAGAACAACTAAGCTAATCAATGCGACTGCTCAATGAAAATGATCATGTGAAATGTAATGTACCTTTTGTTCAGGTACATTTGTCTATAGTTTGCAGAAACATAGAACTCCAATATTTTGTTCTGGTGATTCGGTTTCTTAGGTTCGTAGGTAGAAGTATCTTTCCTGTTCTTTCTCTTTAGGAACTGGCGTCTACATCAGCCTGTTCTTTAACGTTCCTGCAATGCTTCACAATACTGCAAACCCTCAGAAATAACAATCAGTCCACGGCACTTGCGATGCTTAATCAAATCCACATGGTAATAAATTTTACACTGCAAGGGCCATTACTTCTAATTGGGCCCTAATTTGGGAAATATACATCATGAGTGACATGGGACAGTTAGGGTTGTTAGACTTTTTCAGGTAAAGGTGTGAGTGACTATAATACTTTTGATTAATGTGTCATGTCAAGTAAATCCATTTTCTAAACCTTTGTTTTGAAGTCTGGGGCTCCAGACCCAGAGAACTGCCCTCTTTGTAAGGCATGTACCTACTTGCCAGAATTTTATTTCCAGTTAATGATCCTCATTTGGTTTTTCCTGCCACCATCAACCACAGTGTGCCGACATTCCATGACGTCTGCAGCTCTGCCCTTTAATTTCTGATAAGTGCAAATTGTTTTGCTGTTTTATTGCCGTGCCAAGTTTTCAGTGTTTTGACAGACTCGTTTTAACAACCCACAAGTGAAGATTGATTGGGCTCTAAACCCATTCACATGGCATAAGGATCCAAATGAGGTTCCTTAATGTTAGTCTGTCTTTGGGTTTAAGTAAAGATGACAAGTCTGCACAATCCTTCATCTGTCAACCAATCAACCCCCCCCCCCCTTTTGTGGGTATCTATGGTGTTCATTTTGGATTTATGTGACTTTCACGTTAATGGCGTTCAACAAATAACACTCACTTTCAAGAGTAATTGCTGTTGAGTACCAGTATTTTTAAGAACAAAAGTGTATTGTGGGATTTTTAGTCTCCAGCATGGACCATAATGTGTGATTTACTGCATGTGAAAGCACTTTCCCTCTTTGCTCCAAAAGCATTGACGAGAAAAAAAAGAGTGAAAATTGTTAGCAAATGATGTTAGCTGAAGAATTAGTCCTAATCAATCTGCCATTATCCTCTTTTTACTGGCAATTTAGTAGGCAAAGAGCTGTGAAGGCCTCTGTGAGAGAGTCTACCTAATGCTATTGTCTTTCTGTCTTCTCCTCAATTCGATCCTCACTGAAAAGAACTCAAGTCCCACGTCTCATCCTTTAACAGGCAAACAGCCCAATTACTTCCCTTCTTACTGGGTTGCATGGACTAATTGGAGCCTGGGCCTATAGGTAGCAGTGAGAGTGTGGACCCGTGGTGTAGGAGTGGTGGTGGGGGTATTGTATAGACAGCTCTTTACAGTGAAAGCTTCCTGTGAATAGAGTCAACCTTCCCAAATTTGGCTTCCCCCTCCCCCCTGCTGCTCCTCATTCCCACTGGCAAAGACAATGTGTTTTTACAACAGCTCATTAACGACAGAATGAGTGATTTGACGGCACTTTGAAAGGAAGTCCAGTCTTATTGTTGAGTGACTGTCTTCAATGAAAAGTTGGTTCATTTTGAGGTGATTGTTGTGGGTGAGGGTGCTTGTGGCCTTTCAGAATGGGGGTGTTGGTGGGGTAACCTCTTTTATCCTGCTACTTACATTAGCATCACAATGTCCTCAAGTGGTTTGATATTTATGTAAAAATAAATATACTCAAATACAGTCATTTACATTCTTGGAGTTGCTACCCCAATGTAGACGCTGACCAATATTATTGATTTATTCATTTATTTAATTCTGAACATTGATCATTCTTATTTTTTTACGTCTATTATTATCATTAAAACTAGAATAATCATATCCTTCTGACTACCAAAAAAAAATGTCACATTACTTTTTTTTTTTTTAAATTCCCCACTCTTTTATAAGGTAAAGCCCCACCCTTTTACTGAAAACCCCTAGATGTCCTCTGTAGAAAGCAGAATGAGTTAATGCAGTAGTATGCAAATTTGAACTACTGGTAGTCAGGATTCATTTCTTGTACAATTTCCATCATTGTGTCCGGTATTTATTTACTGGTGAACATCGACACTAGGCCAAAGATATCATAATCCTTTAATTTAAAGACCTCACATCCATAAATAACCACTTTGTCCATGATTATGCACTTATATAAGTATTTAGGCCTAGTATTTCATGTCTAAACTCAAAACCTAAACTAGCAAAATGTTGTTTTTAGTGCCTGTTGGTCTATATTATATATTTTGTTGATTTGTATTGAATCTTATGTTTCCAAAAATGCTAAAATTCAAAAAGATATCTCTAATTTTATCCATTCAATGCTCCATTTCACTTGGACCCCAGCCAATGGTGCCATTAAGTTAGTTAATTTCACTTGCAGTTATTTCAGAATGTGCACGCGTGAATATGCATCACTGACTTTAATGTGAATAAAACTTTAATACATGATCTTACCAGTAGAGATGATTTATGTCTTCGTTATCTCATAGATTTCATTGGCAAGGATGGTAAAAACGGCATTGTATACCACTTGACTCTTTCATTATTACTTTGATTGAGAGACGTGAGCAGCAGGAATTACATACTGTTCCTTTAATTGCCTGCCATTACATCCTTCACAGGGTAAATAGATATAAACAACAAATTAAGTATATTAAACACAGTTCATTCATTATTTTCCAAACTGGTTAGTCCTCGAGCGTTGCTGGGGTGTTGGATGGATGAAAGCAGTTCATCTCAAGGCTGACATGTACAGATTTGCATTCACATTCACACCTATGAAGGAACATTTTTGAATGAATATTTCTTTATTTCAGTTATGTACAAAAAAAAAACCACATGCATATAAAGAACATACAATTATCATAATTTGTAACTGAAGAAGGCTGAAGCTGAGGCTTATTTCCGCCATCCTTACTCCAACTCCATTTCTGAAGTTGCAGAAAAATGAATCTACATTCAGTTTCTTCGGTTACTTACAAATAATTGTATTTTCGTAGCCCTTGAAAATTTCACAACCTAAAGCTTTTTTAAAGATCAACGAGGAGCTACACAATTTCAATTTATCCTTCAATTGATTCCATAATTTAACACCAATAACAGAAACACAGTGATATTTAACATTTCTTCTGACTTTGCATGTTTCGAAGACAAACATCCATTTTAACTTATAATTCCCTTCACTGAACTTAATTTTTAATACAAACAGGAAGACTTTTACTCTTAGCACAAAACATAATTTCCATTGGTTTTAAATATACAATATCAGGGAATTTTAATAAACCAGATCTTCCGAAAAATGGATGACTTGACTGAAGATATCCAGCTTTATTTATAACTCTAATAGCTTTCACCTATGGGTGATTTAGACTGGCAACTTAACCTGTTCATTGGATGGATGGAGGACGCTGGGGAACTTGGAGAGAACCCATGGAGACGACGTAAAAAGTCCACACTGAAAGCTGCTCGAAAGGTGCCACAATCAAACCCAAGACATTCTTGCAAGACAACTTTGATTCCCTGCCCAATGCCGCCCCACAATGAATCACATAATTCAACAAACTCTCTCTAAACTCTTCTTTTGTCTTGAAAATACCCAGTTTCTATGTTTTAGTATTCTTTTCATCGTACTGTTTGTTTAGTTTTGTTGGTCTTTGTTTAATAAAATGTAAATTTAAGTCTAATGGTGTATACTAATGTGCCTAACACTAGTATTGACTGTAATATCTGACTGTCTTTGCTCCTTTCAATAAAAATATGAAACAGAAAATACCCAGTTTCATACACCACTACAAAATTTATACTTCTTTTATATTGACTAGTGGTCGTTTCACACTTCATAGGGGAGTCTTCAGATCTAAATGAGGTAAAATGACCTCTCCGTGGTGGTTATCTTGAGGTCACGACTTGTGGAAGTGGGGCACAGCTGGTGCCCTGAGTCAGATGAAGGAGCTGAGTTGACAGGACAGGGACCGAATGGCCCTGCTCTCCACCTGCCCCCTTTAGAGCCCATGCTAGTACCAGGGGGCTCCTGCTGAGTTCCACCATGGTAGCGTAAGAGCTCCCTACTGATTGGCCAGGCTGTTACAAATTAGCACATCGGACTGCTTCACACCGTCATTAGCATATAAAGAGGTGAGCTGAGGAGACGGAGGCAAGCTCATCTGCGGCATCCCCTGCAGTGCTCGTGGATTTCTGTAATGACCACCGAGGACCTCTCGGGGCCTCTGAACACTGACAACAAGGTACTGGCTCTGTCAGTCATTTGTCATTATTACACTACCTGCAGGCTATAGTGGGTCAACAGAGAGAGCTGAACAGCATCTAGGAAGGGCGACAGGCACAGTGAGATCAGCTGGGAGACAGAGCCCCAGGACAGCTAAAGGTTACGGAGTGCAACATCAGCATCGACATCAAATGGCTTAGTTTACCATTATTTCCATCCCCTTAATGTCTGCTCACTTTATCTCTGAACTTTCCCCTTCATAACTTGGGATTATTACGCTTATCCCTTCTCCTTCCCCCCTTCCTCCTGCTAAATGTGTGGGCTCGCAGTGACAGATGTAAGGCAGCTGACCTCATAGAAAAGCACCCAGGCAGGCTTACAGTTTAACCAATGTAAGTGTGGGCCCAAAGGTCACAGAGTAGGCAGTCAATGGACAGCAGCGAAATCAATCCTTATCATCAGTCGTAATGAGAGGGGACATCATTAAAAGCTAGTTTCTGTTAATGAGAATTGCTTCCCAGAGTCCCATTGCATTTACCATTAGCTCAAGAGAGAATGAACCAAGAGGTCGTATTGATTAAACAATTCATGATCCAGTCTGTAATGACCCTCAATGAAGAAAACTGAAAAAGTTGTCATGATAGAAGATGTCCTGTAATAGTCCCTTGGTGTGTTTCATCACTGTTCTGTGTTCCACCAATAGAAATATATTTGTGTAGTTCTTATTAATAAAGATGTAAACAGTCAAACAGATGGGTGGCTTTAAATAGAGTATAGTTTAGTCAATATTTAGAAGCATTAATATGTCTTTATATTGATTCTCCTTACGTAAAGTTTTGCTGAACCTCTAGAAAACCATTTATGCCTATAGTACATGTTCAGTAGTATTTTATTTATTGTACTAAATGCAGCTTTATTATGCTTATGTGTTTTCACCCACATGTTCATATAGCTATAAATAACTGACTTCTCAGAAAAGTCCCTCAAGGATACCAGTACTCAGAAATTTAAAGTGCTCTCACGTGGACTGGAAAAACTGAGCGTTTAGCTTACAACATAAGAAGAGTCTCCTTCATGTGATATCAGACTGGGAGTCATTATCTTCAGCTGAGTTTTTGTTAAAATACTTAAATATACAGTTATGAGAGTACTAGTGCCTCACAGCAAGAAGGTCCTGAGTTCGATTCCAACACCAGTCAAGGGGGTGGGACCTTTCTATGTGGAGTTTGCATGTTCTCCCGTGTCTGCGTTGGTTCTCTCTGGGTACTCCAGCTTCCTCCCACAATCCAAAGACATGCACAGATAGGTTAATTAGTTAATCTAAATTGCGCATATGTGTGAGTGATTGTTCGTCTCTATATGTCAGCCCTGTGATGAACTGGCGATTTGTCCAGGGTGTACCCCACCTTCGCCCTTAAGTAGCTGGGATAGGCTCCATGCGACCCCTGTGACCCTAGTGAGGATAAAACAGGTTCAGAAGAAGAATGAACTTAAATATACAATTATAAGAGATGACTACTTAGCAATGTGCAAGGGAAGAGTAGCTAGCGCTTTTCGACTGGGAGCATCAGGTGGAAGAAACTCAGGAGTGTTTTTGGCCTTTCCACTGGGGTAGAGCAGGGACCATCAGATGCTATGACACAGTATTTGTAGTAGTGATGGGAGTATCGATACCTGTACATCACCAATTTTGGTATCGACTACTCCATTAAAGTATTGATTACTAATTAATAAATGTGAAATACAAGTGCACGTGTCAATTCTACGTATTTTTAGGTGACTTACTCCAGTGTTTTGTGCCGAAACACCCCCCAGCCCGCAGCATATTGAACTGGTCCTTCAGTCACATGACCAGAAGAGCCGCAATTTGTGTGCGTTTACCGTGTTAGCAAGAACACAGCACAGCATGAACAAGTGAATCTGAAAAAAACAGAGAAATGGCCAACAAAAAGGAGCATTGTATTGATATATTTTTCGCCAGCTGTTAAAACTTCAACCAAATACAAATTATGTATGTATTTGTTTAACTGTTGTATTTTGAACCGTGCACATTAAAATTGTTACCTGGCCAGTATTTGATGGTATTTGTTTTTAGGAGAACTAATAATACGATTGAGAAAAAAATTCACCAATAAGAAATTACTAGTAATTAGTATCGGTAAT
>JAQQZY010000012.1:20082712-20093657 GCA_030068375.1 Ostorhinchus rueppellii
TGTTTTTAGGAGAACTAATAATACGATTGAGAAAAAAATTCACCAATAAGAAATTACTAGTAATTAGTATCGGTAATTGGTATTGAATATTTTATGCAAAACGTAATCGTATCAAATCTTAAAAGTGTGGTATCGCCCATCACTAATTTGTAGCATCATATTTGCTAGGTTCCAAGATAGCCAAAGTGATACTAAATGGGATGTAAAATCATGCAGATCATAGAATGGCTGATCCACAAACACTGCTTCATCAACAACGCTACACCAAGCTAGCAGGACATCTCTGAAAACAGCAGATCACCTTTTAGAACAGGCTTTATTTGGATAAATCAGACATTGGGTTTGAAATCTAAACTTCTGCATACATTCTCACCTGAAAAACTCTAAATATAATCATTTATTTAGGATATTCTGGGAGTTTCTTGTTTAAGCTAGTTGTATTTCCAGTCAGATACTTAACGTTGACAACAAATTGCGCCTTATTCACTGTAATGCATTTTTTTTTTTTTTACTTTTTTTTACATGACCAGAAGAGGGTGGATTTCCACTGATTATAACAACCAAACATGATAAAGAGGATACTATACCTGCAGCCCAAATGCAACACACTGGTGCTTAAACCCACCCTTGTCGAGGTGACTTGTACTGATACTGTCAGTGGAAAATCTTTTGTTCCAGGGGTCTGTGATTGGGTTGTGAGGGTTATAGCGCCACCTATTGGTCTGACATACTCTTAACAGCACTTAAAATGTTGGAAACTGGTGGACGAGGCCTCTACATTGCGTCTCATTTGTTTGGTGAGTATATTTCCATTTCACTGTGATGGTTATGACAGTTTAACTCCATCATTTCTCTCATTGTTAGCTACTGTTTCCGTGTTGAATTTGATCAATGATGTAATGTTCCTGTTTTCTCCCATCCTATTATTTGGATCCTAATGGTTTCTTTAATTACAAGGTTGAGAGATGCTGCAGTCACGGAACAATAGCCCTCAGTTACTGCACCTCATATTGTGTAATTAAATCAGGATAAAACCTCCTTTTGTCCTGTACCTTGCACCTGAGACTAACAACTTAAATCAGTTATCAATTATCGCTTCTTCAGCCTCTACACCCTCTACGTACTGTTAGGTTTCTTCCACACATTCCGCGCCAGACTTCCTTATCACTTGATTAACAGCTTCATTTCCGACAGTAACATCCTCTTACATCCCACAAACCATCCTTTGAGACTTAAAAATGGCTTTTTGTTTACTCAGGGCCCTGTTTACTTCCTGGAGCAAGATCCTTCATTCTCAGTTGCGAGTCCTCCTCAGGACCCCAGAGAGACAGTGTTTTAAGTCTTTGAAGTAGTCTCGGGTGATGAACCCCTTCTTCAATGCGCTCCTTTGTTTTTTCCCTAAGATTTTGCCCTCGTATTTTCTTTATGTCGGGTACTGCACTTGCTAGTGTCGTACACTTTCAAGGACACTTGTTTTTACTTGGCGAGGAATGTTTGTCCTGACTCTTTACCCTTCACCAGCAGCTGTTTGCGTATCTGAATAAAAAGGCCTTTTCATTGCTTCAGATTAACCGAACACCAGACAAAACAGGATAATGTGAAGAGGAAGAGAAGGATGTTTTGAGAAATCTTGACCCAAGGCTGCAGTAACAAATAACCCGTAACCATTTCCATTTCCATCTTGCGTAAGCTCTAACAGTGCAAAGCAGATGAACATTTCTGTACGGAGGTGTCCATTTTAAGCCAACATGTTCACCACTCACCTTTCTAAACATGCATTTTCTTAGATATTCCCTCAAATACAGTCAACATTCCAGTCAGGTTTCACTCCACTTCACCCCTCTGTCTTCTTTTCGTCCACTCTAGGGGTCCCCTTTTATCACCCCTTGCTTACAATGGCCCCCTAAAAGTGAAGGAGGAAGTTTCCAGATGGTTTAGCACTTGTCAGGGTGACTTCAGTGACCCCAGATGCTGTCCAGATGCAGGTCAACAACAGGGTGCAGGACGCTGTCCAAGTGACTTACAGCATGCCGTAAAAAAAAGCCACTGTGGAAAGAAAGGAGAGAGGGTAAACTCAAAACTCCACCTTGCAGAATAAGCCAAACAGCCATGAAACCCCTCGAAGATTGAATTCCTCGTTGTTTTGTTTAGCTCTCTCTTACCTCTAATGTTGTGGCAGCTCGTATTGAGACCGTTCACACATTAGTCTGTGGGTTGTCACCAAACGTTCTGGTATGGATCACTGGAAAGCATTAAGTGACAAGTTAAGTTCCCAAAAGTTGCTGAATTATTGTCGCCTGCCAGTGAAGGAAAACATTGCAGTGAATATCCTCATGTTAACACCTCTCAGGTTTTAGCAGTGGCTGTTTTGTGCGCTCTTGCCAAATATTACGGACCATTGACTTTTGAAGTTGACAGTATTACCTTTATGTGAAGCGCTATGGGAGAGTCCAAAGTCACTTTCATGTGTGATTAAGACACTTGCAGCGGTTTTAAATCACTTAATGTTTGTCCGCTCATTTGATGTGTTTGCTGAATCTCCAAATTATGCGCAATTAGCTCCAGTGAAGTGTTCAGTTCATGCATAAACGGGGCGAAGCCCAGGGAGCAAGTGCAGAGATGTGGAAAAAAAAAAAAATCGGCAGCGGTGGAGCATCTACTTTTTAAAGACAACTTATGAGCTTATGTTTTTCTTTCCTAATTAACCAGCGTTGCCTCAGTGGTCCCAGAGTGCCCGGTGACTGCACTAATAGAAATAAAGGCTCTCTAATGGACTGAGGGCAGACTATATTATTTTGCCCTTCAAGCCGGCCCCCCGGAACAGCCCTCAACCACGCCGAGCCCCATTCTTTAAACAACAGCCATAAAAGCCAATGAACCATAGGAATATGTTTGCCATATGGCCTTTGATTGTTAGGAGGAGAAATGGAAGGAGAAAGCAAGACAGCATAAAGGGACTGAGTGGTGTGTGTGTGTGTGTGTGTGTGTGTGTGTGTGTGTGTGTGTGTGTGTGTGTGTGTGTGTGTGTGTGTGTGTGTTTGTGTGTGTGTGTGTTAGTGTTTTAAGGGGCTTGTCCTCAAAATTCCCAAAGCTGCATGGAGCTACAGCAAAGTCTGTGAGTGGTGGCAGTGTGAACATTATCCAGACGCACCGCTGTGTGTGTGTGTGTGTGTGTGTGTGTGTGTGTGTGTGTGTGATTTACAGCACTGACCTGCAAGTGCAACAGTGTTTCTAGTGATGAACAGGAGGGGTTTTTGAATGGGTAGGTGGGTGGGAACGGAGGGTTACAAACCAAAAGTCATTTGCAGAACCATTCACACACACACACACACACACACACACACATATATATATCGTCTGAACCAACAGATGTATTAAATAGAAGCTCGTAACCAAATCCAGAAGTAGACGACAACTGTTTGTGTTATTTCATTGCGATAATCACAATTTTATCAACTTGACTTGATCACAGTAAATGAAAGAACTTATTCTTCGCTGCAGTTTCATTATATAAGATTTTAGAGCCAATACAGAGTTGAACACTTTTACAATGTTTAACCCTTTATTTATTCTTACATATATGTAGCTTGTGCATTTAACATTACATTTTTATTGATTCCACATGTTTTTTATTTTAGTGTTAATATCGTATTATCAAGGTTACAATAAATAATATGATTTTTATTGTGTTCTTGGTATATTTCAGTGTGGATGTATGGCTGTGATTTGTATTTTGTGTAAATTCTCCTATTGTCTTGGCCAGGACACTGTTGAATTACCGATTTTTAATCTCAGTGATCTTTTTCCTTAAAAAAAAAAAAAACTCACCGTACTATTGTATTCTAATCAGACTACAAATAAAAGTTGCCATGAACAACTAGTTTTGATTTAGTCAAATAAAAATAATGCTACATTTTAAACACAGATTAATAAGGAATATAATTGCAGGTACATTTGGTTTAATTTTCCTCCCACATTTGCACTGTACCCATTGTTGTTGTTTTTAATGTATGATTTATTTATAGAAGTTATCATATAGGACATTATCCACAACAATCTTCACAAATAGTTGCACAGCTACAGTACATGTCAAACAACCAAACAGTGAAGACACACTGTACAACAAACCCCCACCCCATCCTTTCCCAGTCCAACAAAAAAAAAGCAGGCAAGGAAATAAAAACAATAAATTCATTCATTCATTTTCTATACCCGCGTTATCCTCACTAGGGTCACGGGGGTCACATAGAGCCTATCCCAGCTACTTAAGGGTGAAGACGGGGTACACCCTGGACAAGTCACCAGTTCATCACAGGACTGACATATAGAGACAAACAATCACTCTCACATTCACACCTATGGGCAATTTTTTTTTTTAGATTAGCCGATTAATCTATCAGTGCATGTCTTTGGATTGTGGGAGGAAACCGGAGAAAACCCACGCAGACACGGGGCGAACATAACAATAAATTTAAAAAGAAAAAAAAATTCCTGCATGCTTCTAATATATTCAATGTCAATATAGGCTGACATGAAACTGGTTGGAGGAGGCAACTAAATCAGTGGGGGCAACATCTAGTTGGAAGGAGTTGACATAATCTACCACGTGAAGAATATTTGACTTTCTCCAGCATCATAAAATGAAGGATGTCCCTAATCCAATGAGACAGGGGGGGTCCAATTTTCCAATTCAGCAATATGATACATCTTGCTAAAAGTGAGAGAAGGACCACCAGTTCAGTCACACAAGTACGATGGTAACTTATGTCCAACAGGCAGGAGACCAAACAAGGCGGTAAATGATGACGGACAGATGCTGGTCAACATAATGGCAGAGAGAGTGTCAAAAACATATCCACTATATTATTCATTTAAAAAAACATAAAGAAATAAATGTGATTACTTATAATCTGCATCAAACAAACATTAATCCAATGTGTCTGTGTGTGGTTTTTTTTCATTATAATTATATCAATTCCTTAAAATAATTTTTTTTAAACTGCTGATGCACATGTAAAAGTGAAAAATTGACTAAACAGCAATAAAAATACCACTTTCAACGCTGTAACTCGACGCCTTGCATCCCTCGTGTAGATATTTGTTGTTTTTTAAAGTGCTCATATGTGAGCAGCCTCCATGTTTATACACACTTGTTTTGTCTTTGTTCTGCCTCCATGTCTACGTCAAACACCAAGGTCTCTGCTGTGGATGTTCCTGCCACTGTGTCCCGTCTTATCTCCTCCCAGCCCCTATCTATGTCCCTGTAGCCTCGCTCTTTTGTCCCAGGATTCCATAGCTTTCCCAGCGACATGGGCACTTACCAGCGAGACCATCCCTCCACTATCTGCCCGGGTTCGCTATCTCCTCATGGGCCATGGCACACGCTCAACTGAAAGACGATTACGGCGTTGGCTTTTGTTCTGCTAATCACCCGGTTTCTCCTCCGTGTCTATGAATAGTGGGTTTAGAAAAAGCCAAAGCTGGGAAACTAGCTGACTAATTAGGTTTACTAATGACAGTTTTATTTCTCTTTAGGCCCAAATCTTTATAAGGACAGATTTTTTTTCTTTTACAGCTTTTATTCGATCCTTCAATTACTCAAAAGAAGAGTGATATCATAATTAGAGCTGCATATGCCACTTCAGTGAGCCAAATAAATCATCTGGTTATTTGTCTGAATGTGTCCTTTTAGAGGACGGGCTTTGTTTGTGCTGATGATAAAAGTGTGTCGCTGCAAAAAAGAAAAAGAAAGAAAGGATCCATTTGGTGCCGTCACAGTAAGACCAAGTATGGGAGTTTTCTATGACATTTGAAGAGTAGAGACTTAATATTATATTTACTGGGTTCTCCCCGGACGATGGAACAACAGCGCCGTGCCAGTATACTGCGAGCTCAGTGCCGCTATTCGCTTATTCTGCCCCACCCCTTTTAAGTACTTTTTTCTTCCGCTTTGTGTGGGAACTTCCGGCTTAACCAGGGTTAACACCATTTTAAAGCATTTACTCCAAAACTACATCATTTTCAAATCTTTTAAACCATGTGTTAACAAGCAGTCAGTACAGAATGTTAGCTGCTAGCAGCAAATGGAGCTAGCACCTACTTCAGCAAACTGGTGTTTGGGCAAAGTAAACTTTATGTGAATTTACCTGATCACCTCACAAGATGTTAGCACAGACGTCGCTCCAGAGCTTCATAGCCAAGCCATTTCTCAGGATATAGGTGCTGGATTGTAGGTTTCCCATCCACGAAGCGAAACGAACAGACATATGGCTTTTTCTGTGTTTTTTTAAGTGAAGCGCCCTCAGCCAAAGACGCCGGTCTTCTTCACCGTGAGGAGGTGGATAAAGATTAAAGGCCAGCCCACAACATTCATCCCTTCTCTTCCTGTGAGTAAAACACTCTTATTGAAGAGACAAACATTTCTTCTTCCAATTATTGGGGCAACCACGGACTGCACAAATAATACTGGTCATTTTACTTCATTTCTTTTGACCCTTGATATATATGCTCACCAATGACTCCGCTCCACCACCAGAAGTTCTAGCACAAAATAAACAAGATGGCGCCACCCCAGTAACCATGGAGAATAGGGTGAATACTCATTTTCAAAGTTAGAGCATTTTTTTCCCCTATTTTCCCCCGATAATTTTGCTAAAATCTACCAATATAAGTTAGCTTTTCAGGTATGCGCTCTATTTTCCAGCCCCATGATATTTTTCCTTTAAAATCACATGGAGTTGCATCTATCACGAGGTTTTAGAGACTTTCTTCCCATTGGTTGGATATGATGTAATGCATTAAATCAAGCACTCTTATTGGTCAGGATCTGACTGCACATAAACTCAACTTCTTGTTTATATCCAGACAACACGAACCATGACAAAATGCAAGCGTTATATGAAGCCTGATGATCAGAGAACCATCTCTGCATTTTCTGTTGCGTCCCATGTCCGAGGGGGGGGGGCAGGATACTATAAATTTCTGGGGAGAACCCTGATTTACATGTTATGTTATATTGTGTGTTATGTTGTGTTATGTTACGTTATATTGTGTGAAATTTTTTACATTAAATTTTAATTAAAATTTTTCTTCAATAGGTCACATAAAAAAATGAGTTGAGTGAACCAAATTAAATGACATTAAATTACAATCAATATAATTTAATTTGGTTCACTCAACTCATTTTTTTATGTGACCTATTGAAGAAAAAATTTTAAGTTGATTCAGTGTTTTACTTTTTACAGTGTAGAAGACACTAATAACGCAGGAAAAACACATTATATGCATAAGTCCAAACTTTTTGCTTCGCAGTTCCACTTATTTCTTTGATTCTATTTTTTATTTTAGTCCAGAAAGCCCCCCACAGCACAGACATCTGCATCAAAAACAAAAATGTCTTCTGCTGTGGAAAATGTCGCAGAGAAGATCTTAACAATGAGGCGTTGTGTTATGGTCGGTCGGAGGCACCGGCGTTTCGTTTAACGTTACAGAGCGATGGCATTGTGCTGCTTGGTCCACAGGAATTTGATCTGCTGATTCTTTGTCACCCCAGAACTGTCCCAGGAGTTTTATCTGTGGCTCGTATAACTGTCTGCTCCTGCTCCGTCTGGCTGATTTAGGGCCGCGTTGCCTTCACTGATAGACGGACAAGTCGCTGCACTCGGATGTTAAGTCCAATGTTGTGGCTTTGTGTGTGTGTGTGTGTGTGTGTGTGTGAGTAAAATGGAAAGATTGTTAAAAAATCGACATCAACATAACCTCGAATGATTGGGACTCTCAAATGTTCCCGTTTAAAATGCAGCACCGCTCCAAATAACTTGGCTGCGGACTGTTCCACTCCCATAGGAGGCCCTGTTATTGCCTGGGGAATTTATGGGGCTTCATCTACACCATTCAGCCAGCTTTTACTGCTGTCCATCCAACCAGTTTGAAGCTTTACTGAACCTCATGAGAGCAGTCTGAGCGTCTCTGTCTGTCTGTGTGAAGAGATTAAAAACAGTCTTTTTCACCCTGCTGGCCTGTCTGAACATACTGTCTGCTTTCCAGCTCTAACCCCGTTGTGTGCCTTTTCTCATGTGAATAGTGGAGCCATTGATGCAATAATAACTGCAGCAATTTGTTATTTGGTGTATATACAGCTAGGAGATTCTCAACATGTCTTTTATTTCTGCTCTCAGTGTAGTCCACATTGTATAGAGGACGACACTCCAACTGTAGAACACACATGCACACATGCAAAACATAATAAACAAAGAAAATTGTGAATTTTAAAACATGCTGCAAAAACTCACACCCCAAGTAAATACAGAAACATGTTGCAAAACTTCACAAAATAAGCAAATGCAGGAAAAAATGGTGTAAAAATTCACAACACATGCAAATCTCAACATCAGCGAGTAAATATAGGAAGATGGTGCAAAAGTCAGAACACAAGTAAATACAGAATCATGTGTAAAAAAAAAACAAAAAACCTCACGACATAAGCAAATACAGAAAAAAATGGTGTAAAAATTCACAAGACATGCAAATACTAAACATAATGCAAAATTCAACAAAAGCAAGCAAAGAAAAATAGTGCAAAAGTCACAATACAAGCAACTACTTAAGTCCTGGTGCAAGCAAAGACAGACATACGGCAAAATCTGAAATCATAAACAAATCCAGAAAAATGGTGTAAAAATACACAACATAAGCAAGTATGCAATATGTAGCAAAAGTCACACAAGCACAGAAGCAGAGAAAGATGGTACAAAAGTCACTACTCCAGTAAAAGTGCAAACATGGTGCAAAAACTCATAAAAATGCAATGAAAATGCTCGACAAACCAAACAGACTTAAGAAGAAAGACATCGCAAATTGCTAAAAACATGCAAGAAAGTCACAACTTCAGCCAATACAGATGGATTTTATAATACCTCAAACTGTAAGCGTATAGAAATGTGGTGCAAAAATTCACAATAAAAGCAGGTATACAGTATGTCGTAAAACTCAACATCAGTGAGCAAATATAGGAACATGGTGCAAAAGTCAGAACATAAGTAAATACAGAAACATGTAAAAAAAAACAAAAAACCTCACAACATAAGCAAATATAGAAAAAAATGGTGCAAAAATTCACAAGACATGCAAATATTAAACAAAAAAAGTCAATCTCAATGAATTACACAAGTCCTAGCGCAAGCAAGAACAGACACATACGGCAAAATCTGAAACCATCAGTAAATACAGAAAAATGGTGTAAAAATACACAATATAATCAAATACAGAAAAAACCAACAAAAAAACAAACAGTGCAGAAATTCACAACACATGCAAATACCAAATATAATGCAAAATACAAAACTAATGATTAATTATTAATTGCTCTTGGGGGGCCCCTGAGTGGCTGCGGGGCCCTAAGCAGGCGCTTAGTTCGCTTATGCCTTGGGCCGGCTCTGAATATACAAGAAAACAGCTGTAGAATAGCCGTCCACTGTAGTGACCAGTACGCATGAAAGGGTTAAAATACAAGTAACTAAAAAAAAAAACCAACCAAATGGACAAACCTGCTCCTAAAATATCAAACATAAGACAATAAAATAAAAGTAACACCAAATGTAGCACGAAACAACACTGACGAACATGAACGTGCTCCACACTGGGATGTAAAAGTCATTGATCTGTGGATAAATTCCTGAGGTTCAGATGTGTGTGTGGTTCAACTTGTCTGTCAGCTGAAGTGTTACAAGCACCACTTGAGGTTCATGAGGCAGAAACGGAGCCGTTTGCTGGGCTATCATATGTTCCCTGATGTTTCCCAGCTGCTAAAGGTGCGTTCGGTGATGTTGAACTCATTTACTGACCATGTTTATGAACTGAGAGGCACATTTCCACGCCGCCGCTCAATGCAAATCCACCACAAAGCTCCTGTCCAGCGCGTTCTCCGCTTTCATTGGCGATAAAATGATTAGAGCCTCTGTGCGAGTGCATGTTGGCGTAAGTGATTTTGATGTATGGCAGAAGCTGAAGTTGATTTAGTCGCCGACTGCATCACCTGCCAATCTCGGCTTTATTTCCTGCGTGTGATGGACGTCCACGGGGTCAGAGGTCAGGTATGTGTGGTGATGACCTTGGCCCGGTCTTGATCTTGGGAATGAGTTGATACGGTGGGTACTAAGAGGTTTTGGGTCGGGGGGTTCAATAAGGTCCTTCTTTTCCCCATGACAAATGAAGGACTGTCATTGGGGAAAAAGGGAAAAAAACCAACCCTGTCCACTCTGACCTTTTTAAACAGCGCTGCGGGGAAAGGAAGGCCTGAATCGACTCTAGGGGTTATGGCTCGGCCCCCCAGCGACTAGAGATCATGTTCCTAAATAACCCCCAGACCTCCTTAGGGATTTATGGACCCACTTGGCTAAAGGTATACCTCAGATAAGGGTCAACTTTGTTATAGGGCAGCATTGTGTGGTGGAGTTAATTTGTGCGTACGCCTGCACATGTCATGCATGTGTGCCAACATACTACTGCATTTATGCACATGCAGACGTGGAAGAGGTCAGGGCCTGGATTTCGAAAGCTTCCTGACACAATGACGCCTTCGAAAGAATTAGGATGTTTTCTACGAATGTCCCAGTAAGTTTGAGAATTTACTGTTGGTTAAGATAAAAAAGTATTTTCAATGTTTCTTAACTTTTAACCCTTTATATGGCAAGACGTGTTTAGTGTTGGGAAAATGTTCAAAATGTTTTATTATGTAGAAAATGAATGTCATTGAATTTACCATATTTGGTTTGTTACTCATAAGTGGAAAAATAAATTAATTCATAACTAGAAAAGCACTCGGAGAGCGCAGACCTCCACCAAGATAGTGTTTGTATTTTTTTTTTTTAAAGGTAGTGTTTGTACTTTTTTTAAGGTAGTGTTTGTACTTTTTTTAAGGTAGTGTTAGTACTTTCCTCCACTAGAT
>JAQQZY010000012.1:20212342-20228964 GCA_030068375.1 Ostorhinchus rueppellii
CCAGGGGCATAAAGCCCCAGACAACATAGCTCCTGGGATCATTCGGGCACTCAAACTCCCCCACCACGATAAGGTGGGAGTCACAGCAAGAAGGACCCGGGTTCGATTCCCGGGCGATCCTTGGGACCTATAAAAAAGATGAATATGAAAAAAATGCCACAGAAAATCAGGGAAGGCATTTATTTTTATAGCAGCCTTACATCTGTTCACGTATTGAAAATTAAAAGCAATAAGTGTATATTTCTTCACATATGTTACACAAGCTCCCCAGTTTGATGTAAACCCTAACACTAATCTGCATATTTGTGTGTATTTCTGACTTCTCAAAATTATCAAGTATTTATGGAAAAAAAAAAAACCCCAAAGAACAGGGCAGACTGGGTGAGATAAATATGTGTTTATAACTGCTCACCACATTTGTTCAGACCCTTTGACTCCATAATTATATAAAAATTCCTTAACACACATGGCAGTGATTATTAAATACTAGATTGCTCCAATTTATGGAGAGAAAACATGGTCGCTGTGGGTTTGGTTGTTGTCAGAGGCTACTTTTGGTCCAAGAAAAGCAAAAATCACTACATGTGAAAGGAAATACCGTCAGCAATGCCAGCATTACAAACATAGTCTACACTGTGAGAACCACGCGTTCTGGTTCATGTAAAGTGATTTTCCACAATAGATTTTTTTTTTTAGGAAATCACCTTGTCTGTGAACCATTCGATAGTGAGAAGAAAATTGTTGAAGTGAAGACATGAGGCAAAAAGTGAAATAAACTGTATTTCGTTTGATAGTATAGACCACAGGTGTCAAACATGCGGCCAGGGGGCCAAATCTGGCCCACCGATGGGTCCACTCTGGCCCTTTGGATGAATTTGTGAAATGCAGAAATCATACTAAGATAATAACAGTCCTTTTAGTTCAGGTTCCACCTTCAGACCAATTCAATGCCAAGTGAGAAGGACCAGTAAAATATGATCATAATAACATATAAATAATAACAACTCCAATATTTCTCTTTGTAAATGCAAATATTTTCATGTATTTGCACTAAAACAAAGTATAACTTCATAAAAAAAGTGAATAACCTGAACAAATATGAACAACCTGAAATGTCTGAAGAAAAGTAAGTGCAATTTTATCAATATTCTGTCTGTTACCAGAAATATTTTCTGTATAATGTACATGTGTAAATGATAAACTGAGACAGAATATTGTTTAAATTAAATGTGTTTTTTCATTTTTTTCACGTTATTTTTTATTATTTGAAAGGACACTTTGTAGATGTAAACTTTTTCATAATGTCATTTTACTTTTTTCATTCCAGTACCTAGATAAAAGGTTGGAGTTGGCATTATTTACATATTATTATGTTATTATTTCACTGGTCCGGCCCACTGCAGATCAAATTTAGCTGAATGTGGCTCCTGAACTAAAATGAGTTTGACACCCCTGGAATAGACAGACCATAGTGATGAGAGGCAGTAGAGACTTCATACTGTTGAATTAAATCCACTGGCTCCATCTGCTGGTCATTATCAGACATGACAAGCCTGTGTGCAGCATTTGAGTGCAATTCTAGAGTTTACTTTTAGTTGTTTTTTGTTCGATAAGGACTGTATAAATGAATATTTCTACGGATTAAAACATTTACTAAGGAGAAAACGAGGAAACCAGCCACATGTATTTGTTATTTTTACACATTAACTCAGAAGTAAAGGATAATTACCTTGCTTATATTGTTATTCTTTACATAATCATATCCATCTTCTAATCTTTTATGTTGTAAATTAAGATTTCCAAATTTTCAAAACCTCGACAAGACTAGGAATAAAAGTAAGAACATGAAAGACGGTGTTTTTTTTTTTTTGTAGTTTTAATATTTAAAGCCCGTCACACTGTCATTAATGTTTAGTAGAATATTTCATCTCTTTGAACATAAAGAAGCTCCACTGAGTCACTGTTCTGATCCAGCTATTTGTTCTCCTCCAGACGGACTGAAAGAAAACAGAGACATTACTGAAAGCACAATTGAAAATCCTCTTAGCAGTCCATGCAAATACGTTTTGCACGCTTTTGGCTGCATTGTTATACAGGAGCAGCATAAGGGTAGGGTATTATGGGAAATTAGAGGAAATGTAAACAGACAAGAGTAAAGCTCGTAGATATTCTCTGTACTCGTTTGGTGACTGAAATAGCAACAGGGTTCTTTACAGACTTTATGTTCTTTCAAAAAAGTCAATATTATTGATGTCGGTAGAAGATGCCATTTTCATACGAGGGAATGGAATCTATTCAGTGTAACTTCCTTTCACATACTAGCGCCTCAGAGCTACTGTATCTATTGATTTCTTTAAAAGATAATTCATCTCCAGCTCCAAAAACTTACAAGAATGTTTTTAAGCTTGTTAGAAAGTTGCTAACAAACAACCTCTGCTTCTCAGAGTCGACTGAGAAAATAAATGACGAAAAAGTGTAGTCTGGTGCATGATAAAACTTAGTTTTAAGACTTTGACAAGTAGAAATATTATTATAGTACAGCAGTAGATATCTGGTACACTTTTTAACCATGTTTAATGATGTGTACAGAACAATGATTCTCGGAGCACATACTGTAGCCTTAACACTCAGCCACCAGAGGGCACTCTGATGAACATTTGATGACTTAAAACATCTCGAAACACCTCAGGGAATGACTTCAGTAATTATCTGGAACACTTTTTAAACAAATTTGATGACGTGTCAAGAATGACCATTTTTGGAGGACCTTACCAATTCAGCCACTCGAGGGCACTCCAATGAATGATGGAATAATCTGTTGAAACATCGTAAAAGAGAATGGAATGATTACATGGACCTCAGGACTTATCTAGAACATGTGATGAAAATGCGTCCAGAATGGCCATTTTTGGAAAACATAATATTTATAGTATTTGCTCCGAAAAGACTTTGGACAATCTTCAAATCTGGTTCAAGTCCGTTCTAGCTCATTTAGGACACCATTCTACATATTTCCAGAGATTTTTCAAGGTGTTTAAAGACTTTTTTCCATAATTCATCGTGGCCCCCTGGTGTTAAAAATGGTAAGTGTGTGCTCCCAAAAAGGGTAATTTTTGGACTATCATCAAATCTGGTTAAAAGTGTTCTCGATGACTCTGGATGCCCACCTACTTGTTTCCAGAGGTTTTTCAAGATGTTTCAAGAATTTATTTAAAAATTCATTTTCGCACCCAGGTGTTAAAAATGGTAAGGCTGTAGTGTGTACTCCCAAAAAGGATAATTTTGGACCATCATCAAATCTGGTTCAAAATTACTCCAGATCATTTTGGACACCTGTTGACATGTTTCCAGAGGTGTTTCAAGATGTTTCAAACATTTATTTAAAAATTTAAATAAAAAAATGAAGAAAAATTAATTTTCGCACCCTGGTGTTAAAAATGGTAAGGCTAGTGTGTGCTCCAAAAAGGGTAATTTTGGACCATCATCAAATCTGGTTAAAAACTGTTCAAGATAACTCTGAATGCCCATCTACATGTTTCCAGAGGTATTTGAAGATGTTTCAAACATGTATTTAAAAATTCATTGTCTCCCCCTGGTGTTAAAGTACGTTTTCCAAAAAGAGTTGTTTTGGACCATCTTCAAATCTGGTTCGAAATTACTCCAGATCATTTTGGACACCTGTTGACATGTTTCCAGAGGTGTTTCAAGAGGTTTCAAACATGTATTTAAAAATTTAAATAATAAAAAAGAAAAAGTAATTTTCACACCCTGGTGTTAAAAATGGTAAGGCTAGTGTGTGCTCCAAAAGGGGTAATTTTGGACCATCTCCTAATCTGGTTAAAAATCTGTTCTCGATGACTCTGGATGCCCATCTACATGTTTCCAGAGGTGTTTCAAACATTTATTTAAAAATTCATTTTTCGCGCCCTGGTGTTAAAATGGTAAGGCTGTAGTATCTGCTCCAAAAAGTCTCATTTTGTATAGTTTTGAAATATTGTTAAAAATCTGATCTAGATCAGTTTTAGAATTTTCTTCAGGTTGTCTTCAGTGGCCTGTAACGGCAGAGTATTACTGGATCATGTGTTCGATATCTGTAACAGTCATTTTGGACACATTTTAGAAATAATCCAATCTGGTAATGGTTATTTCTAAGTTTTTGGGTTTTTTTGTTTTGTTTTTTAGGTAAATGCCAACAGCCACTCATGGAGAAGCAGATGGTCCTACTATCTTCTGTAAAAATGGGAATTTAGGCATGTTTCTGAAGAATTTATGGTAAAGACCAACACATTTTTTCACTACTCTGATATGTTTTGGGTTGTTTTTAATGCATTGTCGAGTGAGTAATGATCTAAAAATGATCGTTTAACACTGACTGTGCTTATGTTTCTAACATCTCTTTTTCAGGTACTCAGAGTGTTTCAGGTAATTAAAAGTTCCGTGGTGAATGTGTGATTTGAAAATTAGTCCTTGTACAGTATGTTATGAGCCGTTATTGAGGCGTTAAGATAATATTAGAGCCTAAATTAAGTGGAAAGGCTGAACATGGTGTACTGCAGGGGTTCCCAAAGTGGGGTGTGCGTACCACGAAGGGTACCTGAAAGTTTTTGGGGAAAAATACATTAAATAAGTCCTTATGTATCAACACAAAATAATGAGAATTAATGCTGAAATAGGAAACTTATACAGAGGCGATTCTTGTCACAAGGCAAACCAGGCAGCTGCTTGGGGCCCCCAAGCCACTAGATGGCGAACTTCACTACAGTATACTGGTGATCGCGTCTGTCAAAACGAAATAATGACTTTGAGAAAATGAAGAGGAACTATCCACCGGGGAGTGATAAAAGGAAGAGAAAAAAGGAGGATGAAGAGAGGAAAAAGCAAGACAGTGGTAAGTGGAAAAAATTAATGATGCTTAAATGCAGCAAGCAGAGAACTGTATAGGCTCTGCTGCTAGTCTGTCTGCACTCGCCTTAGCCTTGTGTGTACGATGAGTATTTTTAAGTGATACTGCAATTGGCCTGTATTTGAATTGTGCCAATTTTTTTGTTTTGTTTTAAGCAGGAAACTCATTTTGCTTTAAATTATTTTCATAAGCTTTCAAAAAAAGTCCAGTCACATGTTCAAAATGTTAACTTTTGAAATAAAAACATTTACTGCTCACAATTTTATGTTGATTTATTAAAATGAACTTTGTTTAGAGGAGGGGGGCCCAGTGAATGTCTGCTTGGGGCCCCAGCAGACCCTAGAATCACCTCTGCATATATACCATCATAAAAGCTGTTCTAGATAACTCTGATTGCCCATCTACACGTTTCAGAGACGTTTCAAACATTTATTTAAAAATTCATTTTCACTCCCTGGTGTTAAAATGGTATGGCTATATACGTATATAGTATGTGCTCCAAAAAGTATCATTTTGAAATATTGTTAAAAATCTGATCTAATCTGATTTTTATAATTTTCTTCTTTCTTTTCTTATATATGTAAAATAATAATATGTGTATCTAGATAGATAGAGTACTGTTAAATATATATTGTTTGTTCCCTGTTTTGAATATAAACAGATACCTTTGGCACAGAAAAAAAATTTTGCCTAATTTTTTTAAAAATCGAAAATGCTGAAGCTGGAGTTGGGGGTATTTGGCTGGAAAAAAAAAAAAATTTCAGGGGGTAGTCCACTGTAAAAAGTTTGAAAGCCCTGCTGTATACATTTATAAATCATGACAAATCAACCAATTTGTGACTCAGACCAAAGCATTTTCACTGAAAAGCAAAAATAGAGAACTATACGCTCAATGTCTTGATAGATCTATGACGTTTCAGTCTGAGAATGCTTCTTATTTAAAAAAGAAAAAAAAAAAAAAAAAAAAAAGGCCTTTGCAGAGTGTTTTGAGCTGAAATTACCGAATGCAACACAAGAGGGTGGTACAACACTAGTAGAAACTCTCATCCAGTCACTGTTTTTATCAGTCTTTGGTCATCCAAGTAGTGGAGTGGAAGGATCAGGAAGACATAAGATAAAACTTATTATTTATATTATAATTATATTATTATATTAACTAAATTCTGTTCATCGCTGTGTAGTTTGCTGGACTACAACTACAACTGAGGTGTAGGAATGTCATTTTTCATCAGAACAGCTGTAACAGGAAGAAACAGAAACATCTTTTGGTGAGTTCCATTTTCAGATTTTAGACAAATAGCCAAAAGTGTTCTTCAAACTTAAGCCTTGATAACTGTGAAGCAGATTGAAATTTCCATTCCCCAAAACATTAAAATCCCAGTTAATATCAAAAGTATTTAATGGGCAGAAATCGGTTCCGTTCACAATGAAACCCCTGGTGCACTTTAGCATTTTAAACACCTTTATGTTTTATTACCCGAGCTCTAAAGCCTGATAAAAATCAACACGAGTCTGGAGAATTCCAATTAGTAAACTCGACATAATGTGGAATCTGGGAAAGAAGGATCTGGCTTTGTTTTGACTATTATACGAGCAGAAAAATCCAGTTCAAGGGGGTTTCTGTTACAAAGTGACGACTGCAGCTGGAAGTCTTTGAGTGGCTTCTTCAGTCTAAATTCTTGGTCTCCTTCAAGGTCAGGTTTCATGTTCTTGTTCTGCCGACTTTGGAACCTGAACGGATATAAAACTCGCAAAAATGAAGCGGCCTCCTGCAGCGACAGACTCGACAGAAATAAAAAAAACAGCTGAGGCGAAGTTAAAGATTACCAGCTTTGTCTTTTATTGAAAAATATAGCTGTTATTTCCAAAGAAAGGAAAGTGAGGGAGGTGAATATATTAATATACTGTAAAACCAGAGGAAAGGAAAGGAAAAGGAAACAGTACATACTTGGCAGAACACTACAGCCTTATAGAAAAGAGAAAACATTCTACAGCTGAACTTTGAGCCAGTTGGGTTTTTTTTTTTTTTTCTTTCCTCGCGGTCCTTATCTTTTTTCTTTTTTTCCCCTCACTCACCAAACAGCCGTCAGGGCACAGAACACTTTTCAGCGGACCCAGGGAAGAAAATTCTTTTATGTCGTTTATTCTGGCCGACTGGAGGTTCCCACAGAGAAACACAAAGTGCCAGAAAGTTAAGACAATCAAGTATTTTAGAGCCATTTTACATACTTTTCCATGATTTCGAACCCTCTATTTACCTTTTACAGATTCTAACTCCTCCAGTCTTGTTAGCCAAATCTATCAGGGGGCTTTTAAAAAAAAAAAAAACAAAACAAAAAAAAAAAAACTGCTCGCAAATATAATTTGGCCACAAATATGTGATTTAGTGTTAAAGCCACTAACATTCCTCTGGTTCTCACACTAGTATTCCAAAGATTGTTCATTGTGTTCACAGATGGCACAAATTATATTCCATTCAATCAGGGGTGTCAAGTGGGCCGGACCAGGCAGAATAACCCAGAAATAATCCTGATTTTTCTATTTGTTTTGGTGTGACAGTTACTTCATGAAAATGTCAATAACCTGAGCAACTGAATTTTTTATTTTTATTTTTTAAATAAGTGCGATTTTGCCGATATTATGTCACAGCTTGATATTAATGCAATCACAGTCGATCTACAAATGCAGAAAACATCTGTAACATGCATTATATTGTTAAAATTACACACATTTCTTTAAAAAATGTCAGGTTTGTCTTATTTATAGCTCTACATTTCCAAATAATCCAATTTTTTTTCCTTTATTTTGGTGTGAAAGTTAAATTACTTTATGAAAATATCAATAACCTGAGCAACTGATTTTTTTTTTTTTTTAAATAAGTGCGATTTTGCTGATATTATGTTGCAGCTTAATATTAATGCACTCCACAGATCAGTCGATCTACAAATGCAGAAAACATCTGTAACAGGCATTATATTGTTAAAATTACACTTATTTTTCTTACTAAAAAATGTCAGGTTTTACAATGCTACATTTCCAAATAATCCAAATTTTTTTCTTTATTTTGGTGTGAAAGTTAATTTTACTTGATGAAAATGTCAGTAACAACCGTGACCACCCTGAAATATCTTTTTTTTTTTTTTAAATAAGTGCGATTTCGCCGATATCGTCACAGCTCAGTATTAATGCACTCCACAGATCACAGTCGATCTACAAATGCAGAAAACATTTGTAACATTTGTTAAAATTACACTTATTTTTCTGAAGAAATGTCAGGTTTGTCATATTTGTTCAGGTTAGTTACATTTTATTGTGAAAGGATTTGTAAATGTGGAAAAAGTGAAATTACATTATGAAGTTATTTACATTAGACATTCGAGCGTTTTCCTTCAGTTTCAATGAGCGAGTTAAGGGTTAAAGAGAAAATGCATCTGATCCTCGGTGTAAGAGACGAGAACTCTACATGTCGAAATAATCCAAAATTTTCTCTTTATTTTGGTGTGAAAGTTAAATTACTTGATGAAAATGTCAATAACAACCATGACCACCCTTAAATATCTTTAAAAAATAAGTGCGATTTCGCCGATATCGTAGCTCAGTATTAACGCACTTTACAGATCACAGTCGATCTACAAATGTAGAAAACATTTGTTAAAATTACGCTTATTTTTCTTAAGAAATGCGAGGTGTGTCCCATTTGCTCTGATTAGTCGCATTTTATTGTGACGGGATATGTAAACATAAATCATTTCATCATGTAATTTAACTTTTTCACATTAGAACAAGTAGAAAATTTAAAGATTATTATCATTTTTGTACGTTTTTGGGCTGGTTTTGGCCCGCAGACCTTATGTTTGGCACCCCTGCATTAAATGATAAAAACAGCCGCAGATAAAGTTATGTTTTTGTTTGTTTTTTTTGTTTTTTATAACATTGACCGCAGCTTTCCAAACAATCCACAATCTGAAAAAAAAAAGAATATTTCTTCACAAATAATCAAAAGAAAATAAGAAAAAAACATCTTAATTTGGCCCATTTACATCAAAATATCAAAGATTCCTGACTCAAATTATACTGCATACCTATACATAAGTAAAAAAATAAACAAAATCCGATATCCTGCTAACATGAACCCAGGAATAGGCTTAAAAACACACTTGGCTATTTCTTCCATGTCACTTATTCAATTGATTTTCTTACAAACCTCTTCATGTAAACATTGCAAATCAACGCAGGCAGAATTGCACAGCATCCTGGGATGTTTCGAGCAATGTTGACACTCCACGCCACGACAGGAAATTCAACGTTCCCCTTTTTTTCCACACATTACAGTTATTTGTTTTCCCCCCTCACACTAAATAGAAAACGGCCAGGCATTAATCATAATTTCAGAATGTTATGTAAACCGTACACCTTCTAATTAATGACTGGAATCAACCCGGCGGAGAGCGATGAATCATAAATGCTTCAACGCGAGGAAAAAGAAAACAGAAAAAAAAAAAAAAAAGCGGAAGACAAACAGCACACCTGTCTGTTCTTGACCCTGCTGTTTCTGGATCAGTTCCAGCTTGTTAAGGGCCAATAATCCAGCACGTTTTAATGAGTAGACTGGGAAAGGCCGGATGATTGGTCGATTTAATCATCTGTTCCTACAGTGTGATTTGGCTCGTGTCAAAGGACGAACACAGGTACGAATTATCACTAGCGGGGCCACTTTCAGGAAATATCTCCCACTCTCACTTTGATGCTCGCCCATAAACGCCTGGAACATCCTTTCCTCTGCCCTAGAGGCGAGCACGGACACGTCGGAAATATTATCCACAGGTATAATTATTATTCTTGATACAACAACAGCAAATCCCTTTCAGACGTTTCTTATGCCTCTCTGCCGACCTGCTAATCCTACCGACACTGATGTGGAATGAACAGGAAGAAATCATGTCCCCACAATCACAACTTCCACCTCTGTCAGTTTTTAAGTATTTGTACAGAACATAGAGAACACACAGGGAAAATTTTTTTTAAAAAAGGCCTCTTTTTTTTTTTTTTTTTGACAATTCACATTTTTCTAATTAAAATGCAACAGCAAGTGATTTTTAGAAAACGTACTGTCATCTAATGAAGCCATAGCATGACAGCGTTAACAGGAGGGAAGGGAGGTCAGTGGGTCACACGTAATTGGATTTTATTTCCAGAAACAGAAGAAAAATTAGTTAAAAATGGTTGAAATGGAAGAATTGAAATTTAATTTTAAGGTGTTTTTCTTTTTCAGTGTCCAAACAGATAAACTGAATTTTTTTAAAAAATGGGTTGATTTTTGTTTTCTTTCTACTCGTAGAAATGCTCCGTCCGTCTACGAAAGTCTACGAACTCCAGATTTCGTACAAACTGGAAGATTTGTACAAACCCATCGTTTGTAAGAATCTTCGTGGCCTAAGAATTTTTTGTAAATGACAACATGCAGTTGTAGAAAATGATTAAAAAAAAAAAAAAATCTCGAGAAGCACTCGGCAGTGTTTGCACTTTCATCCACTAGATGGCGCTGAATGTACAGATCACCACCAAAATCTAATCATGTGTAGGATACCCCATTTCTGACAATCTGTGAAAATCCGTCCATAACTTTTTGAATTATCATGCTAACAGACAAACGGTGGTAAAAACATAACCTCCTTGGCGGAGGTAAAAATCAGCTGTTTTTGGTCCATTTGTCTATTTTGTCAGGTAGTACCTTTTTTTATTAGAAAAAGAAAATCAACCTCTTTTTTTGAAACATTTGGTTTACTTGTTTTGACACTTGAAATTCAATTTTAATTCTATTTTTAAATGAGTCAATTAACCAAACCCATCCTTCGTAAGAATCTTTTGTAAATGACACCATCCAGTTGCAGGAAATGATTTTTGAAAAATATATATAAATAAATAATCCGCTGTTTTTGGTCTGTTTGTCCATTTCAGTCATGTTATAACTTTGATTTTTGTTATTTGAAAGAGAAAATGAAAATCAACCTGTTCTGACACTTGAAATTCAATTCTAAAATGAAAAATCGATGAACCACTAGTTTTTCTTTCATTTCTGAAAAGAAAACCCAATTACCAAAAGATACACTGACCCATGTGTACCCAAGAACTCACTGTGTAGTACCACTTTGTCAGAAATTAAGTAAAAAACAAAAGTCAAATCTTTTAAGACCTAGCAGTGCATTTCAGTATCTGTCCCCTATGAAAATTAACAAATAAATAAGACAAAGTTTTAGGTCAATGAGTGAATGAATGAACAAAACCTTTCTTCAACCACCAGGCATCGCTGAACCAACCTCCAGATCATGTACAGAAAATAGATGGATAGAAAAATAGAATCACTCCACGCTCTGATTACAAATCTGTTTCACTTCTGCTTTTTTCTCCGTTCCTTCCTCACAGTCTGTAGTAGCCTATCGCTAACCTCACATGACTTGTTTTTGGAGCCTCGCGTTCGATGTGGAATTCATGTGATTGACAGCTGTGGTCCACGGCTCCTGACCTTATTGTCATTTAGACAGATGGTGTTTATTAGCTTTAAGGAGTGTGTAGTGTCCAAACTGGGGCTGTGTTTGTTCTTTACAGTTCGAAGTGAAGGGGGTCAGTCAGTCCAAAAGCTTTTCACTCTGAACGTTTGTGAATAAGCTTCAACTGTTGTAGAATCCACTGATTATCAGCCCCGCTGATTATCAGATCCCATATTCAGCATTTTTGTGATTATCTGTTTCCAATTTTTTAATTTTTTTTTTTTATATTCTCCATAATCACTTGTTTTTTTCCCTCCCCAGGTCAAATCCTTCTCTCCCCTCTGAAGCTGCCTCCTCCTTCTGTCTGTATCTTCACTTAGTGGCTGAGTCACTCTGCTTTCTGCTCCTGGATCTGCTGCTGCTGCTAGACCAAGACGACCAATGAGACTCACATTTCAGTCCAATTCTCTCGTTTTGTTTAAGTTAACTTCATAATAAATGCTGCTGGGAGCTTCCATCACTCTTTTGTTTGATGTTCATGTTGAAAAGTTCCATAAACATCTCCTTGAAGGCATTTCAATGGAATTTTATGTTAGCATTTGTGTTACTCTAAATTTCCATATTTACTGCAAATGTATTGATAATGAGTCTCCTCCTAATTGTTATTGGCCCTGAATTAAAAAAAACAAAAACAAAAAAACAACACATTCTGGTCCACCCCAAGTTGTAGGTAGGACTGATCTAAACCAAGCTTAAAGCCGGTTTGGCCTATTTTTCGTCTTTCCCAGTTCGTCTCCCAACACGTCTCATTTGTGTCCGTCCAGACTGTTCATGGCAGTGACACCAGATTAGCCTACACTCGAATCTCATCATCGTCATCTTCATCCATGAAGGTGAACTCCTCCTCCCCACGTGGTGAACTGTACTTTGCACTGTCCGTGTCACCATCGTGAAGATGGTACTGGGCTTTCTCCTCGTTGGTGGAGCCGGAGCTAGACACAGAGCAGCTGTCCAGGTTGTGGTGATTGTTGTTCCTGGTGCGGAGCTCCGGTGTGTACGGGTCGACCAGCGCCGCCTTCTGTTGGTGCATGCTGCGGGGGGGCCTCGCAGGAGCTCGCTCTTCAGCATCGTCATCATCTATGTGAGGAATAAAGGCTGGTGACGCGCGGCCTTCGCTGCCCTTGCCTTCCTCGTAGCCGAGGTCGTCCTCCTCCCAGCCTCGCTTCTCCATCACGCTCAAGATGTCTCCGAGCATCGAGGGCCCCAGGTCGATGTGGAAAGACATCATGGACTCAGCGTGTTTCATCCCACCTCCTTTAGGCATGGATGGAGGCAGATCTGTAAGCTCGCCAAAATTACGCTCCTCAAACTCTGAGTCAAGAGTTGCCATCGCTGCAGCTCCGTTCACCGGTTTGGTGTCAATCTCTGTTAGCGTCTTCATTGGACTCGATGAAACGCTCTTCGGCAGCTGCCTGCCTCTGCTAGCATCATCATCGTTAAGGTATGGCAAGGATATCGCATTTTTCACATAGTTAGAAGAGCCTCCAGACGACGCCATCATGTTGTAATCATATTTGTCCGCTCGGTTTACAGACTGAGAGCGCTTGCTGCTCCTGAAGGTGCGGGAGAGCAGCCCTGGTTTGGGGCCCGGGGAGCCTTGCTTCGTGTCCGGCTCCCGGGGAGGTTCCCCTGATCGGGTGCTGAGAAAAGAAGTGTCCCCGAAGGCGTCCCCTCCCCGGCCGACGTGCATTGTGTGGCGAAAGTCTCCCAAGGGAGCGCTAATCATCTCTGCAGTCAAGTCGGCACGAGACCGCCGCTTTGACTGGTTAGAGTTGGAAACCAGCTGCTTGAGGATGGGCATGATGGCAGTCTGTTTGATAAAAATAAAAATCCACAGAAAAATATAACTTGGTGCTATGAAGAGTTCAGCGTGATTTTTTTCAAAGTTCTCTTGGATTTGTCGGAGGTGTCGTCAAAGCAAGTACAATTCCAGGAGTTCAATGTGGGCAGCCATGGTGATCCTTGAAGTTGAGTTCAGGTTTCATCTTGCGGAACCTGTGAAGGAAAAGAAAAGACTATTAGAGCCATGTCAGTAACTACGCAAACCAAAAGCAACTATGCTCCTTTCCAGGAAACTTGAACCTAATTGCATAACACAGTATTTTATTCTGATGAAAATGTAAATGCCACCTCAGATGACGCCATTCATTCCTCATAACTTTCACATCGCTCTGAAGTGATTTGAATCAGCTACGGAAACTTCTACTGCAGCATTAGAAATGAAGTTTCACTTGAGCGGCTCTAAACTAAACTTTTCTTTTTTTATTCAGAAGTCTGTAAGGGTGTTATGTAATGGTGTAGAAAAGCTCTTCAGGCTAAAGTTCACAACTCTTTCAATTTGTAACCAGTACTAATAGCTGCAGTAAAGTTTGCCTCAGTAAAGTACGTCCTGATTCAAACACAATACTTACTTTCTTACAATGCTTCATTTTTGAGCTTTTTCTAAAACCTTTTAAAGGCCTCTGTCATGTTTCACTTTTTCAAGTGGTTGCAGTGTGTGCTATCACTGCTGTGCTTCAGTTCCCATTCAGGCCCCTGACTGTTACATAACCAGTGAGACACAGGATACTGGGAGCCCAAACAGTTCACTCTGGCAGAAAAAAAAAAGAATGAAGAAGGGGGAAAAAATGAAGTAGGGCAGCATTTCTTCAGCTTGGATCGACTTACTCACAAAGTCCAGATCTGCTGCATTCTGTTCTACCCGTACTATCAGCAGGAGATAAAATGTTTCCACAGCTAGCTCTTCGTATTTGTCTTCTGATTTGCGCCTTTGTCTTTTTCAGGCTCGAAGGCAACATTTCAACACCTCCGACGGAATATTTTGCTCTGTCTATCACAGTCTCATTTTATCTGTATTTCATTCAACGCGCATCGATGGGTAAACCCCCAGTGCATTTGTCTCATCAATTCAGTAATAGATTAGAGGCTGTTAAACTGTGAACAAAGTCGAGTCCTCTTGATGTAACGCGTCATATTGATCCCAAACCTCCGACAGCGATCTTTGGGATTTTTTGAGTGAAGCAGACTGGAATACAATAGTCAGACACAGACAATATAGACTTACGTCCCGTCTAATGAACCTAATTATCTGAACTGGTCATGAATGACTGCAGGCAACACACACACACACACACGCACACTAAGACTGTAAGAATAAATGAAGTCACTTGTGTCGGTTCTCACAATGCTTTCACTTCTTACTCTGCATATGTTGGGAGACTGTTCCTTAGATTCTAAGAAGAGCATCGTATCAACATGCTGACAGGATTGCTGCATATTGCATCCTAATGTCCGTGAGATCTCAGGTGGTTTTGGCTGAACTGAACTGAGGGTGACGCGTGACGGAAATGAGTCGCTACAATATTACTTCCCATGGTTTAACTGAAGTGAATGATGATCATTTTCTAATGCTGTCAGAGATCACAACCCAACTTGGCCACAGAGTGATTTACACTCCACACAACCTAAAAACCCCGCCTGGAAATACTTCAGAATTTGGTCAATTGACAGCAAACTTGCGGAACTACAAGATAAAGTTGTATAAAGCTGTGAACAACGCAGACCCTCATAGTAGTGGAGTGTAGGGGTTGTCTTTATTGGTGCCGAGAGAGATGTACTGAAGGTAAATATGCACCTGAAAGTGGGATAACCACTGTATTTTGGTTCAATTGTCCACTGAATATTGATTTTTGTAAGGTCCACGTCACTGTACATATCTATTAAGACAAACCTGTCTATATCTGGGTGCTTCTATGAAACTGGAACCTGAAAATAGGACAGATGAGCTAAAAATTCAAATAAGATGTAGACTAATGTTATGAAGAAAGTTTGGAAGCACTTTGGGTCTATTTTAAACATAAATATTTATTGATAAAAGAAACAATTTTTCAGATGAAACATTTTTTTAATACAAAAATCCCCATGTAACATGGTAAAGAGGACATGAAAACTCTACTATATGCGCTACTATTTTTTTCAAATATCTTTTTATTCTCTCACAGTGAGCGTTTCACAAAAATGACTGGTGTTGCAAAATCACTCGCACTTCATTTGTGTTTAAATGGACAGGTTCTGCATGTAACACCAGTGGACACAATGGGCTACACACAAAACCTGGAATGAGACTGTCAATTCATAAAAAAAAACCCTGCATGTCTGGATTAGAAAAAACCACTAAGATCATCAAATTTTACACAGTATCTGTATTTATAGCGGTATATAAGACCATTTAAAGCCAAATGCACTGACACCTAGGTAGTTTTTCCTGTCCCAATTTTGGTCCTATTTTTGGCCCCAATATTTTATTAAAAATTCACAAATTTTGGGATGGTTCAGAGCAAGAAAAACATTTTTTGGGGGGAAAATATATCTAAAATTTCTCTTCTATTATTGGATCTAAAAAAGCTGGAAAAGTGCCAGGTATCAAAATATACCCACTTTCATAGAAGCACTGATCTGTACTTTTGATTGTTCTAATGGTTTGCCATCCTGTGGACATAATGCACAAAACAAAGTTGAAGAGTTCCCATCTGAAAAAAGTTTTTGATAAACTCTGAAGTTATTTATGTTTTCTAGTTTTCATGACAGGTGGTCTGTATTCACACTGAAAATCAAGATCAAGCGAGCTTTTGCCCTTCTGCTCCACGGGAGGTTTCTGTCCTCCCTGAGCTCGCCTTAGGACGCCTGCGTTACCGTTTGACAGGTGTACCGCCCCAGTCAAAATAAGTGCATGCAGCTTCAATAGCCAGGTAGAGGAAATGTTTTAGTGGATTATTACTTTTTCCTGTAAGCCATCAAATGTCAGTTTTGCCCAATACTGACAGCATTAATCATGTTAAAGAATACTTCAGCACTACTAAAGAACTGGATCAGGTATCAACTATGACATGGATGGTGGATTTATTTAGTTACTTGTTTTACAAACTCTGAAAACATTGTTTAAAGGTCAAATAATTAATGATCTAGGTCTTTTCCACGAGGTGACGCATGTTGCTTATTAATTAAACATAGTCACTGGATTGGTACCTGTGTCAGCCAACCCTCGAGTTACGAGAAAAACATGGCTCTGTGCATCTAATGGCTCTACTCGGCACTGTTCGACTCTACCCCAGTATGGCCCTTTTCCACTGGGGGTTGGACCTGGGACCCGTTACGATTTTTCGTACCTGTTT
>JAQQZY010000012.1:20250479-20263034 GCA_030068375.1 Ostorhinchus rueppellii
AATAGGGTTGGAGATGGACCTGTGGAGTTGAATGAATGAAGAATTCAGACCCAAGCAGAGCATTTACAGTTTATGGAAACCACAGGGAAATGTTTGAAAATGCAGAATTCTATTTAAAAAAGCAAAATATCACTCCTTTAAGAGCTAAATTTAATCCCCATTTCATAGCCGTTCCCCTCCACTCGTGTCAACCAGGTCGAGAACCAGCTTTTCTCCAACCTGGCGTTATTAAATTTGCACTTCCCAATGCTTACTTTTCACTTGTGAGCTGTCCGTTAAAGTTCCTAAACTCCGCTTTCTTGAGCAACTAACGGCTGCATGTGTACTGGGCTGAATGTTCTATGATTATTTCTCACTGGCAGCTGCAAAGTTTGCAATAATTGATTCCTAATTTCAATCTAAATTGTCAGGTTGGAGTGGGTGGAACTGAGCAGACAAACTTTACTTTCTTTTAAACTTGGACATTTCCGAGACACATTTAAACACAATACAACCAACAAGTTGATGGCAACATAACTTAATACCTAGCATATCAAATTTAATCCCTTCTAAAGACTTTTTTAAGGTATTAAAGGCAGATTTGTAAATTCAAGACTTTTAAGCCTGTACAACTCCACCTTTAGTCTGACTCACTGGAAATGCTTCGCCGGAATAAGGGTGAATATTTCCGTCACACAATGATCGTCACTCGCTTTTAAAGTCCTTCTCACTATGTAAAAGAACAATAAGCTCTAGAATAACAACTACACCCTGAAAATGGCACGTTCTGACAAAGCCACACATCTGCCACATGCTGTGTTTACTGGTAAGGATTTATTAATTTTAATACCAACAACTTCTCTTCATCTGCACCCAAGAAGTCGCATTTATTGCTAATGCAGATTGACAGTTGGCATAATGCTAATCAAGTGTGAAGATACAGCAAGTTTGGCTACAAGAGACTAGTCCACTTTTATAAGCGCATTGATTTGTGCTCTTGACTATCATATTAGACAGATCAGGTCACATGTTTTATTTAGGATAGACCAATTACTGCGAATTACCTATTTATTTTGGGGTTTGTTTTTTTTTTCTTTTTTAATAAATCCGATATTCCATACATACCCGTCAGTCCCATTGGTTCAATATGAAAACTCAGAATAAACATGTTGAAATGTTACTGGAATGCTTTGTTAGCATTTCCAAAAAGTTTGTGAAAGGATTTTTATAAAATATCACGCAATGACGGGTATTGATCTCGTAAAACTATCCTGATCAAGTAGTTTTTGTATGAGAGATAAATGTGTGGTTTGGCAGTGCTTCTCATCTGTTGCCTAATGGTAGCTTTCTCCTTGTGGTTAACACTGCTGTAAAACTAAAATGCTTCCAGACTCAAAGGTAGTAAGACTTCATCAAATGAGGATCACTAATAAAGAAAGATTCATTAAAGTTGGCTGTGGTTTTCAAGTATATACAATTCTAGTATATAATATTGGGTCAACTTGTGGAACTGTCAATCGAGAGAATGGGAATTAGGCAAAAAGAAAAAAAGTTAGTATTTGAGCTTCCCAATGCTTGTGCATGAGAATACACTGCTTTTCAGATTTCTTCTAGTGTATGATTTATAAATTATTACACAAATGTGCATAAATCTAGATATATGCATCATTCTAAATGTTGAAACCACTCCCCCAGCACCTTGGATGCCTGATTCCAAATCACTTTAAAGTATGTAAGTAGGAGTGGTTTACATTTTTGAAGATTATGTTGCGGAACAAAATATCTAAGTATCATAAACTTCTGTTGGGCTCAGAGCTTATTTCCTGTAATAACCCAAAAGCCAGTGGAAAAAATCCCATTGGATTCAACCTGATCCCATTAGGTTTTTCGGCAATGCTAATTTCCGGGTTGGTCTACAAAAATAGGTCATCCCTGCAGAACTCTATTCATAAGGAAACCAAATATTCTCATCGGGTCATCAGGCAGCTATGATGAGAGGACATAATAGATCATGTGACTTTTCCCATCTCACAAAGCTTCATTTCCCGGCGTGAATGTGTCACATAGTGTGGTCAGAGGTGACCACAGTTAGGCCAACAGTCCCTCTTTGTCTTTCCAGTATACGCTTGAGAGAGACCACCTGTTTCTGTGTCCGTACAGAGCTGCAAAAACAATGAAAACTCATTGGACTGTAAACAGGCCCTGGCCCCAACTGGAGCGGCCAGCTGCACACCACTACACGTGTGTTTTGTCAATATATTATCGTCCAGGGAAGGTCTGGTCAACAAATTGCACAACCAAGCAACAGGCAAAGTCCTGCTGCTTGGAGGGGTAGTGTATCAATGACTTAGGGTGGAGTGGTAATGTATACACAGTTAACGCTCAACTGTACTCCACAACAGCCTGTATTACAGATGGCAGAGCTCACTGAGCAGTGATTGCACTTGGATATTAAATTTCAACAGCCTTTATAAAAGTCTTACACACTTCAACTGATGTGAGAAATTGCTTCATTGCTGCCACTTTGATTACAAAAAGATGATAGGCAAATTTATGCTCCTTAAGAAAAATCTGCTACTTCTTAGAAAAGACACTGCTGTTATTCTCATATTCAGGGTCTTTGCTCTTTATTGAAATTAAAATTCCAGACTGCTATTTTTTCCCCCCAGACCTTGACTTTATGTACTTTTATTTCATGGTAGTCATGGCCCAGTCATGGTAGGCTACAGCTTGCATCGTCCACTGTAGTCGTTACGCAGCAAATTTCCATAATCAGGGTCCGTACACATTTTTTCAAGGTCATATTCAAGTACTTTTCAAGCACTTTTAAGGGTCATTTTCAATTTTTTCCAGCACAGCACCTCACTCCAGGGGTAAAATACATATGTACAGGAATACATATGCTCATTATGATTTTTTTTCCCACTTTTTATCACAGTGATGTACATTGTATTAAGCTACAGACATCTAAAAGGATATTTCATAACAGCAAAAAGTTTAGAAATTAAAGGAGAAAGCAAAGTTTTATCCAAAAAAAAAAAGGAAAAGCAACTTTGCGTTTGTCACACACACTCGCACCGAATCAAAGATCAAGATAAAAATGTACCTGGAGTCGACCTAAGAACACTTGCAAACTTTTCAAAATCTATCACCTCTCTGTACGTAGCTTTGGCTTGACATCTAACCTGGAAGAGTTGATGTTAAAAGTGAATAAATAAATAACAGCACAGAGTTATAATTGCAAGCACTTAACTAAAATTCAAGCACTTTTCAGACGTTGGGAGCAAAACATTGAAATTCAACACGTAGGCTACATGAGCTTTGATTGGATATCATTCACTTACTGACTGGTTAGTGAAGTCATTTTAAGTGTTTTATATGCTTTCCTCGTGTATTTCTTATCTTACACGATTATGTGCCTTTGACCATACTCTCAAATTCGACTGAGAGAAACTGTTTTCCATAATTTATTATTCAGACTTTCCCACAAAATTCCAGACTTTGAGGTCTGGAGAACAGTGTTTTAAAATTCCGTACTTTTTAAGGCTTTCAAGACCTGCACAAGCACTCTGAATATTCCCATTTGCCATCTAAAATAAATTTGTGAGTTCGCACTCTGTAACAAGAAAGGATTGCGGTGCATCTGCCTCTGACAGGTGTGTCAACCGATGAAGGATGTTGTTGTGATCTCAGATGGACTTGCATAACACAGAAACCACAGAAAACACTGAACGTCACATGAGGTTGAAACAACCCACCAGCTCAGCTACGTTCAGCTTCACTGGAACATCTTTCCTCCTGATAATTATCTCTCAAACCGGTTTTACAACTTTAAACAACATGGTTCCGCGCATAAACAATGGCAGGTGCCGCAAGAGTGAAGATGCCGAGCTCTAAACATGTAATAAATCTTTGACTGTGTTTGTTCTGAATGAGTGATAACCAAAGCACAAGTTTACGAGTTACAAGTCAAATAATTGTTTCATTCCGTCAACCAAGGACTGCAATGTCTTGAGTATGAGGTTTCTTTACACCTCACAGGAAAACAATTCCTGCTGAACTGGTTATTTATCTGCACAATGGTCATGTTACACGGACAGTAACCAAAACAGAACACTTGAGTGTCTGCTACATACAGACTCTAGCACAAAAGAACAAGAAAAAGTGGCTTCTTTTCCAAGAAATGGTTATATTTTATTGTGGTTTAATGAGCGAAGCTACATGTAAAGGTCAGTGTTGTCATTATACCATGGCTTTGCAACAAACCTTGCATACTGATGGATTATAAAGGGAGTTCGCACAAAGACCACAGCATGCTCTTGATCTCCTCTACTACGAAAACCCCATAATGAAACTTCGTGATTGAAAAACACAGCAAACGACACAATGTACTGTGCGAGAGAGAATTAATTCTTCAGTGTAAGTTAGCTCGACAAAGTACTTGATGCAGAACTCCTACGGTCACTGATGTTATTATGGATTGTTGTTATGGATTCTGATTCCATATAAAAAGATCTCTACAAACCTCCTCATCTTAATTTCTCTTCAAAGTTCACACATCCCAGTATTGAGGGATGCAAAGCATTGACAAAACATCGCTCCTTGGGGACTTCAACAGCATCCTCAAAACTCTAAACCCTTAAGGACCCAGTGTGACTTCTGCATCAGTTCCCAAATGACTTTTTCACTCTAACCTTTCCTAAGTGATTTATCACCATTTATTATAATATTATCCTCTGAATTTCGCATTTTTCAGTGAAAATGATCCTTTTTCCATTGTTTAATTGAATGATCATGTAAATGTTCAGGGTATTGCTAGCTCAGCGCCGCTATACTCATTTTCAATTTTTTTCTATTTTCCCCTCGATAATTTTGCTAAAATCTACCAAAATCCATCAGGTTTGCAGGGATGCGCTCCATTTTCCAGCGCCATGTTGTTTTTCCTTTGAAATCTTGCGGAGTTCCGCCTATCACGAGATTTTAGCGCAAGACTTTCTTCCGCTGTGAATAGTATAAATTTCTGGGGAGAACTCTGAAGTTCATAAAAGCTAAGATTATCAAAACGGAAGAAAAGTGACTTTTTCAGTAAAGTCTATCATTAACTGAACATAAACCCAGTGTGTCCATCCACTGTCATTGACAAACTCAATGGGTTTTACTGGTGAATCAATGTTGTAGAAGATGAAGGTGTTTCCACGGTAACTACGGAGCCTTTGAACATCCAAATGGGTCATATCTGAGGACCATGAAAAGATGATGAATTGGATTTTACACCAATTATTTCTATGTATTGATAGAATTAGTGGATGAACAGTTTAGATCAGTAGAATGCTTTGGTTTGATGGTGGATGTCTAGGTCTTTATGGGTTGAAAATGAAAAACAGAAAAACAGTGATTAATACTTTTACAAAATACTGATCTGCAGATGCAACACACTACAAGGAGATACAGAGGTTCTCATTTTAAGAGTTCTGTTTCTCGTTGATTTTCTGACCTTTTGTTTGAGCCAAGTAGCAGCTACAAAACCTAACAGAGGACAAAATGTCAAGACATTCTCCCATCATTCCATCTCCTATGGAGCCTGGGATGAAGGTGGGTGGATTACAGAAGCCGAAAGCAATTTACATAGGCATTTCCTGAGGCATGGGAACCGAGGGCACGCAACGCACTGTAAATATCACATCTGATTACAGTTAAGTAACGTACATTTCACTAATTATGTAAACAAAAGCACGAAGTTTACGCTCCATACATTGAACCGCTATAATATTGAATCCAGACACAAATAAAATACTGAAAAAGGAAGTCAGCTGGAGCCTTAAACTTTAATTAACTGCCCAAGAAACAGCCTCGAGTTAGTATTTTCATGTGAAACTGAGTACAAATGACTGCGTCTGTGTCTCCCCAACCCCCCACTCCACTTTCCAATATAAAACTGTATGACCTCAGCGCAGAATCGGGCAGGTAGCCAGCTTCCTCACTACGCAGCAGCAGCAGTATTCTCCAGAGCACACTGAAATAGCCTCCACCATGAAAAAAAGAGCACAGTCAGAGATGACACACTCACACACCCCCCCCTCCCATCCCCTCTTAGTCCACACAATAGATCTTGACAGGGGAGATATCTGCCTGGCAGCTCTGGAGAAGCCCCCAAGTGTGTGTGTGTGTGTGTGTGTCAATGCACTTATTATTTTAACCACGAAGAGACAAAAAAAAGCAAAGAAAAAGGGAGAGCCAAGGCTGGTAATGGCAGTTTGATCAGGCACGATAAATCTCATTTGCCTCAACTATCTTTACAGTATCAGAGCCAAAAACTCACAAATAAGTCTCAAATGGCAGATTTTAGGATTCGTGTTTAGGAATTTGTTACAAGTACAACATGTGCTCTTTCAATTTAAGGCTGATGCAAGAATGTTGGCCTTAAATGTCATCTATTTATGAGCAAAAAGTTCATACTACCTTCGCTTAGTGTTAGGTTTTTAGAAGATGTTTACAGGCTCATAATAAGGGTTAGGGTTGGGTTTGTTCTAGCATGTTCTTTAGCCACATGCTAAACTCAGAAATGAGATGTTGATCACTTTCAAATGTGTTTTCACATTGGACTTTCATAACAAACCTAACCCAAAGTAAAAGTTAATAGAACATCAAGGCTCAGGCTTCATGAAAACAGTGGCTATTAAGTGGTTAATAAGTGACTCATACAGAAATATGACAAATACGGAGGAACTTTGGGTCTGTTGTTAGGGTGTGGTTGTGTGTTTGTATGCGTGAAGTCAGTGTTTGGAGTCAAAGGTCAAGACTCCAACTTCCGTCCAGTGCTTTTACAACAGAAGCGTTGATTACCAACAACGTGTGAGGAACAATGAAAGTGATCGGGATCAAATGGACTTTACAACCATAGCAGTTAAAGTCAAGCACGCGCTATACGGCCGAAAATTAGACCATGATGAATGAGGCTGGGCAGGTGTAAAACTACGGCAGCGATTCAAGAGTAAATTATCCAGTTCATCAGCCATGATGACCACGAGAGGAAGTGCCAAGTACAGGAACAGCTCATTAATGGTGTGTTAAGGTGGACAAATCCAACCTTCGGCGAACAGAAAACGGTGGCAGCAGATGCGAGCTCTTCGGTTTCACCCTGCGCAGTATTAATGTTATGTAACTCTGAGAGAGGGGGGCTGATGCTTCTAGATTCCATCTGCCCCCGCAGTGATTAAACCATGTCCCGTCCCGAAGCTGCAAATACTTATTTGGGACAATAATTTGTGCCTGGTTCCCTCTGTTGAGTGCTGAAAAAGTGATTAGAGATAAGTGCTCTGAGGGTCTATGGAGTCCTGGGACACTTAAAAGGGCGTCCAGGGGTCATGGGAATACCAAAGAGCCCAGGTAATGACTCATTACCTGTCTTTTAGTTGTTTTACTATTTTTAAATTCGCTGTTGTCTTTAATTGTCTAGATTTGATGTTTTTAATCTATTCTTGTATTTTACTCTGTTATTCTTTAGTTATTTTTCAGTACAGCACTTTGGTCCACTGTGGTTGTTTTATTGCATTTTACCAGAAATATCATCTTTAAAATGGAATATCCAATAAAATACAGAATATATTGATGAAACAAAAAGTGCAAGATCTGTTTTGGACTTCATAATGACAACAAATGGAATTAATAAAGAGTGCTTCCCAAAAGCTCTGGAAAACATCCACAAATACAATGTTCAGATCACAACCTAAAGGTGTTTACACTATATGGACAAAAATATTGAGACATCACTCCTCCAGCTTGTAAAACTTTCCACTTCTGTTAATTTCATCACTATAATAAAAGGTCGGGTCAGTTGTTGTCAATACTTATCATAATAAATGTCAAGTTACTCTATCGATTTTAAATGTAAGAGCCGATTTTCGTTTGTATAATCCATCCAATGATGAAAGAAGAGTCATTTTTTGATTTCTTTTGGATTATGCCAACATGTACACATATGTTTTTTGCCACTTTAAAAGATCAAGTCCAGGAAGTTGCAAATTATGGTAAAACTACAAGTACTAGCCTACACAGTGAGGGGTGAAAAACTATTAAAAGCAGTGAATAGCAGTGAAGTCATGCTGAAGCTGCTGAGACAGCCTTGTAGACTGCAAACACATTGAGGACTGAGGCATTTACAATGACATCACTTTTTTGGAGTTGAGGTAAAATGTGGAAGCAGTCATTTTAGGATTGGTGGCAGAATTAATACAAAACTACATGCCTTATTATAAGTTTGTAAGTTTGTAGATGGTGGTGGAATTTGTGAATTTCCCACTGAGATAAATAAAGTATCCATCTAATTTAAGCTCATGTAAATAAGTCTCTCTCTCTTTTGGCTGCAATTCATTATGTTTTCCAAAGTTAGGTCTCATGTGGCATGGTAAATGGGGTGGGACATTGCCTTTCTACACATCAAATAAACCTAAAAATCCAAAGATATTTATTATAATATAAAATTAGTTCAGGCTCACTGGCTTCTCTGAGAAGTCAGAAATGAACCAAGCATAACATCCACTCAATAAAACGAACTAATTGGTTCAGGAATGCCAATAAATAACAATAAACACAACTTTTTTTTGTTTTTAGATGTGCTTAATCTTTCATACTTTGGAAAACGAATGATAAAAGTGCTGGTCAGCCGATGTTTTCAATGTGTGACTAAATGTTATGACACATTTGGTTATGAATTTCCAACTAGAATAAACCTAAAAAGAATATAGAATAGAACAAACCTTAAAAAAAATATTGTTGTGTACAGTGTTTTGAAACAAATCTGGTAGTTCTGAGTCAAACATTCCTTTCATGTAATACCCACTCTCTTAACGTGGCATACAGAGGCAACATTAGAACATTTGTGTCACTGTCCAATAGAGGAAACTGATTAAAAAGTGAGTTTTTCATCAAGCAACATCCTTAAATGCATTAGCACTATGCATTTTGTCTGAATTACTTCCAAGTATTGATAGAATTGGTGATTCAGCAGTATGAGGTGATGGGCTCCCCTGTTCTATTTTGTATTGTTTTTGCTTTACCTGGAAAATTAGTGGTTCCATAAAAGGAAATACTGGAAGGACAGTATGGACACAATCACTCAGACTTTCAGCATCTATCCTTTTTTATTTTCTTGAATGACTAAGGCTGTGATTAATGTATGTGATGGACATTTGCCTTTCCAAATAAAAAGATAATTTAAAAAAAAAAAAAAAAGGATTTGTGGCTCAAAAGTTATTAGACATTTTTAGACGGTGACAGCTCTGTAGGTCTTTAACTGTTAATAAATGTGTTTACCTCTGTCTTTAAGTTACAAAAAGATAAACCTAGCATTTTCCCTTTAAAAGTAGCTCTAACCAGTAAGTATAGTAAGGATAGTTGACAATTAATCGATTAATTGTCGCATATTTATATCTAATCCTTATGTTTACACTTGTTTTGAGAAAACTTTGTAGAGTTAGAGAAGACAACACTATATATAGTGGCTAGTTTAGGGTCTAATAACAGAAGTGGGTTGAATCATGTTCTGTCCGTTTCTATCCGTCTTTCTTAATGTGACAGGGGACACCACAGAGCCGGAGCCTCATTGTTGTGTCTCCATATGGGACAGACCGGAGCCGCATTCAGTGCCAGGCGCAGATTGTACACAAACACACTTGACATTCAAATGAGATGCAGATTTTTTTTTTTTTTTTTCCACACCGTCTCCTACTTTACCGACTTTTCACTTGGACTTTAAACGCATCTCCAATACAAAAACAACTGCTATACAAGCTAGCTTTAGCTGCTAAAGTGTCATACAACAGACAGCGGACCTCATCCTATTAGTTAAACAGTGACACATGAGCAAAGTTACCTTGTTTAACAGTCGGAGTGGGGGGGGGGGAGTTCCAGGTTTATGTCCAAACTTTCCGTAAACACAGCAGGAGAAGGCGGATACAGGTAGATACAGGTGAGTTCGCCTTTAGCTCCCCGCGGGCTCACCTTAGTTTCCTCAGCCGGAGATGAAGCGGTGGAGTCCGGTCAGTGGTGCGTCCTCTGGCCGTTTGCTTTGAGCCTGTGTGGCGCACAAAGCGCCCGAGCCTCCTTCTCCTCCCCCTCCTCCACCTCCTCCCATCCTCCTCCTCCGCTGCGGGATAGCACCGCCCCCTTCCACGGTTTAAAGTGACACACACCCTTTTAGCACTCATCGGTCCGCACGACTTCATGGAGCTCCAAAACATCCAGGTCAGGAGTAGAGTTGGCGTTTCAGACACACTTTTTGTAGTCGAATAATCATGCTGCTTCAAGTCGATTAGTTGTGACGTCATTACTAACGCCCAAGGGAAAAAGATAGTAGTTACCAGTTAAAAAAAAAAAAAAAAAAAAAGATAATTACCAAATGAAAAAAGATAATACTTACCAATGTAAAAAAAAAAAAAAAAAATTACCAATTAAAAAGAAAGAAGATAATAGTTAGCAAATGAAAAAAGATAATAGTTACCAATTAAAAAAAGATAATAGTTTCCAAATGAAAAAAGATAACAGTTACCAATTTTTTAAAAAGTTACCAATTAAAAAGAAAAAAAAATAGTTACTAATTGAAAAAAGATAAGTTACCAATTAAAAAAGATACATTTCCAATTTTTTTAAAAAAGATAATAGTTAGAAAATGAAAAAAGATAATAGTTACCAATTAAAAAAAAAAAGTTACCAATTAAAAAGAAAAAAATAGTTACCAAATGAAAAAAGATAATAGTAATCAATTTAAAAAAGAAAAAAAGTTACCAATTTTAAAAAAAGATAATAGTTACCAAATAAGAAAATAATAATAACAGTTACCATTAAAAAAAAAAAAGTTACCAATTAAAAACAAAATTAATTTTGTGGCAACTCTGACTTGTATTTTTCTCCAATTATAACCTTTCCCAATAGATTTATCATCATTTATTACAATATTATTCTCTGCAGTGAAAATCTGGTATTTTCTTATATTTAATTTTCAGCTTTTACAGAATAAAATTTAGGTTAGAGTTAGTTAAATATAAGTTTATATCTGTCTCTGCCCTTTTGTTGTGTGTTTGCTCCTTGACTGCTTATTGAAAAGCGTCTTTGAGCATATATTATTATTATCATTATTATATTTTATTTTCTTCCTGTCTTACCTTGAACATTATGCATTACCTGTTATTATTTATTACTGTTATTGATTGCTGTCTGTTTTGTATACTGCATTGTATAAATGAAGTTGAGGAAAAGAAAGATAATAGTTAACAATAGAAGAAGAAGATGAATTCTGAGGCAACTTTGACTTGAATTTTTCTCCAAGTATAACCGTTCCCAAGTAATTTATCATCATTTATTATAGCATTATTCTGTGCAGTGAAAATCTGATACAGTTCATGTTGCCTTTACTTAACAAAATGTAGACTAATAAACTTGCATATATTTTTTTTATGTTTTTTTTTTTCTTTTATATTTTATGCATGTCTTGTGCTGCCGTACACACTTGAATTTCCTCCATTGCAGAATCAATAAAGTCCGTCTTATCTTATAATTCGAATGTGCTACCATGAAACTGTAAATATACACACCAATATATGTACAGTACCACGTATAGCACACCAAATACCATGAGAACTGGTGTGACATACAGTACTATTTCACGAGCTCAGTCTCTATATTTAAAACCTACATGTTTTCAGCCGGTTTTCTGTCCTCCCTGCACTTTATTTTTTTGTATTTTCTGCTGTAATCTGTGAAATTTCCCCCTGGCAGGATCAATAAAGTCTTATTTCTCATGTACTGTCTTTATCGCTGCGGATTTTTCCCAAAACTACTGCAAAAATATGGTTTAGTTGTCAAGATGTGATGATTAAGCAACTAATTATCAACTATACTTACTTTACTTAATGTTTTGAGCAACTTTTTAAATTGTAAGTTGTGGAAACTAAATACGGCCACATTCTTAATTAACAACAATCATAATTACAAACATAACTTTTTATGTGCCCATAATGGTTAATACACCAGTTTGAAGACACTCTTTACACAAAATGATATTTTTAAGGCTAAGACATAATTACACTGGTCTATGAGTAAAATCCCTCCAGAATAAAAGAAGTGAAACTGATCATTTTGAGTCACTAATAGAAAAAAAAAAAACTAAAGGTGGAAAAATGTTGCTTGGCTATGGTTTCTAAGATACAGTGTTGGGTCAAAATGTAAAAATGTGAGAATTAATGAGAGAATGGGTTTTACTTCAAGTGAATGTTTGTCTCAGACCTACCAGATTCCTTAGTGTTTGCACATTACAATGGGTTCACTTTTCAGGTTCTTAAAATAAATGTATTGTATAAACAGTCTAGACTCGTCTTCTTTCTACTCCCTTTCATTCTAGTACGGAGAACGTTTGTATTTCCATTAAATAGTTTTTTATTTTACAATGAATGAAATACAATGAATGAAATATGTAGGGCGACACGGTGGTGCAGTGGTTAGCATACGTGCCTCACAGCAAGAAGGACCCGGGTTCGATTCCTGGGCGATCCTTGGGACCTTTCTGTGTGGAGTTTGCATGTT
>JAQQZY010000012.1:20361952-20379229 GCA_030068375.1 Ostorhinchus rueppellii
AAACTCCACACAGAAAGGTCCCACCAGTGACTGGTGCGGGAATCGAACCCAGGACCTTCTTGTTGTGAGGCACGAGTACTAACCACTGCACCACCAATAAATAAATCAATTAATTAAAAAACAAACAAACAAACAAAAAAACGGAGTCTGTAATATAAACATCTGCTTTTGCCATGCCTTCTTTTTAGGCACTTCATATGACCTGATACAAAATGTTTTCCATATTAATGGCATCCTCTCCAGCGCTGCATTTTGCACAATACAGCATTCTAATGACCTGACTAGTAACTAAATTACAATGTATTTAATGATGGGAAACTTGAATACACCTTAAGAACAGTAGGGTGGCAGTGTATTCTATGATTGATTAACCCTTTATTAACTGAAATCTCTCCGGCGCTGCATTTTGCCCTTCACAGCACACAACTCCTGAACTCTTTGTGCTATCCACAAAATTCCAATGGCATCGGAAAGCCGAGATCCTGAGCTTTCTGACATTTTCTGATACTTTACAGCAGTAATGTGGGACTCTGTTACAAGTAGAAAGGAACCATACTTGTAGCCGTAATATGGATAATTAATGTTTAAGACCAAAAGGCATGTTTGAGCAGATATAAAGTAGTTACAGTTTAGTAGTTAAGTTCATTTTTTCAATCTCAAAAAGTTTCATTATGTACGTTTACAGTTGTTCCTGATAATAAATATGCTAAAAACTTCAATTCTATTATTTTCTTTTTTACTAACATACACTGTTTTAATGATAGTTAATGCACAGATTTTGAAAGTTAAGTTCTTCCTGAAAACAAATATGCAAAAGAAAATATGAAGACACCTAGGCGGCCTGTTATAATGGGAGAATATGCAGAATATTTCAGCCATCAGTAGGATAAACACTCATTTGTACTGGAACACAGTATTGATGATGTTGGGCCCTGAAGCTGAAAAATCACAATTCCCATTTTGACAAAAAGTTAAATAACTTGTGAAAACCCACCTAAATTATGTAAAAAGGCAAATTTGGAAGAGATTGTTTTAGCAATTTGTTTTGTTCACTTTCGTAGTGAAAATTATGAAAAATAGCTAACGATACAGATAAACATCGATTCTTTTGACTGATTTTAAAGAAGCGTTAAAACTCCACAATCAAGACGGTTGGTCTAAACGTGTCAACTCTCTGTCTATGCTTTTTCTATGTTTGCAAATGCTTTTATAATGTAAAACTGTAAAGATGTAAGTGTATCGCTATTGTCTTGGCCAGGTCTCACATGAAAAACAGATCCCCCATATTGATGACTTTGGAAGGTTTGACTTGATTTTGTGTGCATTTTTAATGTATTGAAATTTTGTTTTCATTTTTATGTATGAAAGTTTGTGTCTGTAACTATTTAATGCACTGCTGCCCGTCTTGGCCAGGACACTCTTGGAAAAGAGATTTTTAATCTCAATTAAGTTTTCCTGGTTAGATAAAGGTAATAATAAAAAATAATGATGGGACCAACTAGGTGAAATAAAAAAATCCAAAAAATAAATCTTAAAAAAAAAAAAAGTTAAAATGTTTACTTCATGTGCTAGAAATACAAAACTGACATCAAATGACAGTCAATATTGAATAAATTGCATAGAAAGCTCTAACCAATAGAAACTCCGAGAAGGAGGGGTGCTGCATTCACAGACCAACCAGATGCTGTGTAAATCTCAAATCTCTCAAAACATCTTCTACAAAAAACAATGAAATTTATACTTGTATTAATAGAATTGCACAGGAGTTCCTTTCTAAAAAAAAAAAAAAAAAGAAAAAAGAAAAAAGAAAAACCTCATGAATACAGAGCTTTTATTAAATCTCAAACTAAAAGCATTTAACTTCAGAATAATCAAGCAGACAGCTGAAATGGTGCAGTTGTACTTTATCTGCTCCATTAATTGCTCCTTATCGTCTCTCTGCCTTCTCCATTCCCTTCCTATTCTAAGAGACTGGACTAAACTGAGAAAATCCTCAGATCCTCCTGGTATTTAACCTAAATGTTCCACATATAGTACAGCACAACCTGCCACGTGAGGAATGGAAGTGCTGTTGAATCGGTCCCAAATGGTGTCAGAGAGCATTTGGTGCCAGATTCCTCGTATCCCACTGACTGAGATCCCCCATCGCTTTCCTCTGGCAGTGCAACTGGTTTGACAGACTGGTAGGAGGAGGAGGAGGAGAGGGAAGGGATGGAGTACTCTCAGGCCATGGAGAGGCCAAACTCGATCTCGCCTCCAGCCTAAATCCCTCCTGAGGTTTGCAATGTGTGAGATAGTGGGTGTTTGTGTGAATGTGTGTTTGCATGTTTGTACGTGTATCTGCTTGGGTCGGCTCATGCATTCAGTGCATCCCTCTTCGCTGTCTGTTGACTCGACCGATCTGTCTAACTTGTTGTCAGGGGAACAGTGTATTATCGGCAGTCCTAAAGTTCTCCTTCAGGTGTTTTTTTTTTTTTTGATAGTTTGTGTATTAGGTTAAAAAATAAAGATGTACACAAACCTTATGTACGTGTGCGTCTATATTATGATTAAACACTACTGTGTAGATATTTATGGTGTATGTATATATTATATACATGGACACTCAAACTGAAAACATGATGTGCGCAGGATAAAAAGCCAATATAAATCGGCATGAAGACCCCTTCTGGTAACATGTGGGTGATTTACAAATGCGCAAATGTTAGTATTTGATGTGTGATGATGGGATATGTTTGGAAAAATTAATTTTAAAAAAATGTAAGTCATTAAAAAAAATAAAGATCTAGCCCAAAGTGAGGTTTTTTTGATTTGTAAAGAGTGTCCACCTCTCAAAAGAGTCAAAAATGAGGTTTAGAGGAGCCAACGCCTGCCGTTTGTCAAATTTACTGTAAAGCCCCACGTTATAAATACCATAGTACAAAAACAGTTTTGGTCTCTCTAGGTAATGTAACTGTGTTATTTATTTAAGTTGCCTGGATACAATGACTTGCTAACATGCTAGGCTGGAATTTCTCTTTAATACATACATTTTTATTTTAGTTGTAGGTTCGAAATTCTATAAACACAACAGTCAAAGGCTTTGTTAACACAATTTATTAAATTTACTGGTACCTAATTACACAGGGGAGTCTGTTATTTTAGCTACATCAGCTAATATCAGCAATAATTCTGTATTTTATTACATGATCTGTCAGCTAGCCTGCTAAATGAGCAGCTAGAGCTAATTAGCCTGTATCCATTACGCAAAGTTGAGGTTACTGTCATCAAAAATCAACATTTTTCATTATTACTATTATTATTATCATTATAAGGTAAATGGGAATTGTAAAAGTTAAATTTAGCAAACAACTGAAATTACTTGGTGGTATTTAACACTATTAAGCGTTGTCATCTGTGTTTTCCGTAATTTAGCATTAGCATTAGCTTCAGGTTCAGATCCCTTTATTTATCCCTGTTTTGCAGTTTGATGATTACATCCTTTACACATTTCTCAAACATAATGACATGTAACACAAAACCAAAATATGAGTGTGTATAATAAAAGTCCTCCAAAGACCCACTAATCAGTACATGAATGCTAAAATACACGTGGGTAAAGACTAACACCATGTATGGACTAACACCAGGATTAACAGTTTGAAAAAGTTTTTTAAAAAAACCCATAAAAAGAAGTTTAAAACCTAGTCAATACCTACATAAATACAAAATGAAGTCATAAATAAGTAAATGAATAAATAAATTATGTGTAATATAGCCTATTGCCACTGCTGGTTCAGTTTTGTGGCAGCAGCAGGAAATATAGTAACTTACAGGATGAAGTCCATATCTCAGTGGGTTTGTCTGGTTCTTCTACACTGCCTATAGCTTCCCTACAGCTGTGTATATTTTCTATCCCTCTGTTTGGGTTTAACCTGTTATAATACTGGGATGACTTGATGGAATGCGGCAATATGGATGATAAAATCTATGATCTCATGGTGTGATATCCGTCAGTCGCTCACCGGTCTGTCTCCTTGCTGAATTGTCCCTTCCCCACATCATTAACGGCACACAAGCGGAACTGATAGGAACGTGCTGGGATCAAACCATTGACCGTCACTGCTGTGGATTCTGGCTCGATGTTAGCCAGCAGGATGGCCCACGGAGCGTCTAGAACAAAGAAAAAAAAATCAAGTCGGACATAGTGGGGAGAAAATTGCAGCAACACGCCTCTCAAACATATACTTTTTTAAAACACACTGTGTGTAATTTCTGTCACTGGAGGGGTCTCAAGATTAAAAAAAATAAAATAAATAAATAAAAAGAAGGCATAGTTTGATGAAACTGTGAAGTAGCGCGGGATCATGGGAGTTGCTGCCATTAAAAATGTATCTGTTGTATCTCAGAAAGAAAGAAGTTTATGTTTTATTCCCATTATATTTGGTGGCTTATATTCACAGTATATTGTTGAAGACATTAACAAAATAACAGCACTGAGAGGTAGCCACAAGAAACTTGCATTAATTTGAATATATTTGTCTGATAAAATAGAATAGAATCATCTTTATTGTCACTGTTACAGGAAAAATGCTAATCAGTTAGCAGCTCTGTTCCGTTTAGCAGCAGGTTCTTAAAATGTAAATGAAAGATTGTACAGAAAAACTTCATTGTATTTCTTACTTATACTGAAAAATACTGAAATGTACAAAAGGCTCTTTTATGCAAGCTGACCAGTTAGTGAATCAAGTAATGTAATTGTTTTAGAGATGCTCTATTTTTAGCGTATCCTTATGGCTGCAGTTTCTGATATTCTCCCACAAATTAAAACCAATTAACTTTCGCAATCACACAAAAGACAAGACTGTTCAGTTCAGTGTAGTGTATTTCAAATATACAACAAAACAAAAGTAACCCTACTCAGTTCTTAAAAAAAGAGATTGCAAGGAAGCATGAAACAACTGTAATGGGTCCTTTTATGACAAAACAGGACAAGGGGGGTAAAAATTAAAACCAGATGATAGACTAATGATATGAAGCAAGTTTGGAAGCACTTTGGGTCTATTTTAAATATAAATATGTACTGAGATAAAAACATGTTTTTGTGTTTTGGTTTTTTTTACACAAGAATCTGCATGTAACACAATATAAAGGACACGAAAATTACACACTACTATTTTTTTTTAAAAATATCTTTATTCTCTCACAGGTACATTTTGGGAATCGAACTAATTATGCAAGGCAGAGTGTATCACAAAAACGACCTCTGTTGCAAAGTCACTCATGATTTATTTGTGTTTAAATGGACAGGTTCTGCATGTAACACCAGCGGACACAATGGGTTACACACGAAACCTGGAATGAGACCGAGGTTCGTGAAATACCTACATCTGGATTATAAAAACCACTAAGATTGACACATTTAATACAGTGTCTTTATTTATAGCAGTATATACGACCATTTATAGCCATGTTTTCCAGATCAAATCTACTGACGCCCAGGTAGATTTTCATGTCGCAATTTTGGTCCTATTTTCGGCCCTAATATTTTATTAAAACTTCTGAATTTTGGGATGGCTAAGAGCAAGAGTAAAATTACGATTTTTTTTTTTGGTATTTATCTGAAGTTTGATTTATTTAAGTGATTTATTTTAAACATACAATGAAATTTAACATATATGCGAACAAGCAAAAACTGCTTAATAATACAAATATCAACAATCAGAAGAACAGCACATTAGTTCTATTTGTGGGCACGAAAAGGGGTGGGAAGGAGCGCGATTTATTTAATCCCACCCCCTCTCCGTAGAATTATTAAGAATACATTATTAAGAATATATAAATCCCTTCTTTCTTTTACATTACTCTTTCCCATTTACATATCTATTCACACACACTCATTCATCCATATACACATAAATACATGCATACATTTATACATATACCCACAACATACAAGCATACAAATACACATATAATATTTTTAACTATGTGTTTCTTACTTGTGCTGGTGATTAAATAAATAATAAATAACTCAAGGAAAGAAATATATTTATAAACAGCAGTGAACATATGGTGACAATTAATAACCCTCATCCCTATAGCCTGTGTAAAACATTCTCATATACAAGTGTTTTTGAATTGGTTTATTTATGTCTGAACACTCCATATGCTCCTCCCCCAGTTTATTCCATACTTTAACACCACACACAGATAGACTGAAACAAGGTCATCATTAGGTACATCCTGGGGGGAAATATGTCTACATTTCTTTTATTATTGGGTCTAAAAATCAAGCAAAATGAATGCAGTTTCACAGAGGCACCCATATACTGTATGTATGTATGTATGTATGTATGTATGTATGTATGTATGTATGTATGTATGTATGTATATGTGTGTATACATATATAGGGCTGTGCAATGAATCAAATTTTGCTCATGATTTTGATTTTGTTGTCAAACGATCTCAAAACTCATATGATCGAGTTGAAGCGATTTATTTTCTTTTTCTTTTTTACACAATTTCTGAGAGATGCCCATGCGCAATATGTTCCATTTCACTGCAAAACAGCTGTAAAGTACATATTTGTAGCCAAAATGTATTTTCAATGTGAATGTCTTGCATAAAGAGTCAATTAAGTGTTTTTTGAGAGAGAGAAATGCTGAATAAATGCATTGTGAAACTCAGAATTAATTGTTTGAATTATCATGATCCTCATCTTCAATAATGATCCTTTTTTTTTGTTGTTGTTGTTTCCCATCCAGATTGCCACTCCCTCTCTTCCTTACTTTCAGTTAATGGAAATATAATGGATCTATAAGATGGTAGAAGTTCAACAAGAAGGCTCCTCGTAGATCTGTCTTTCAAAAGGCATCGAGAAAACGGACTCATTTTTAAATGGTTCATCTTCTGTCTACATTTTTTTTTAGTTGACTAAGCTAATCGACATTTTTTTTAATATATAAAAATCAAGTTTGTGTTATTTTGTTGTGTCCGTTTTATTTTGAATCCAGCTCAAGGACCAAAACTTAAAATCTCACCTGTGTTCAATATTGACCAACATAATCGTGATGTTGATTTTTTCCATAATCGAGCTGACCCAATACATATATATGTATGAAAACAAAGTATGACTTCATCTGCATATTCGAAAAGGAGTGGGAGAAAGTATAATTTATTTAATCCCACTCCTCCGCACAACACAGTCTATCCTTTAGCTTCCTATCAGCATAATATATGAAAAATCTAAATAGTTAACCTCACTTATCATCTTCACAAACACATATACATGTATATTGACATACCAATAGTATAAGTGGAAAGGAGAGGTCATGTGTTTCCGTGCATTTCTACTGCAGTTTATAAAAAGCATGCTCAGTGGAAAACTAAATCTGTAGTGTAGCTCAATATGAGATGAAAACCAAACCTTATTTAGTCTTTTTGATAATTAATTAATGACGATCAATTCATTTTCAAGTTCTCTGCTCTATTTACTTTGGACATCACAGAAATTCAGACATTGAGGGGGAAAAAAAAAAACATCTGAACAATCCACATTTAACATTTTTAGACTGAAATACCACGAGGATGCTCCTGTTATATCAGGATTAAATCTAGTATAAATTATAAAGAGCACACAGAGTACACAGTAGTGTCCACTCACAGAAAGCACAGCAAGAGATGCAATAGACGGCTGCGTGACTAGAAAAGACGAGTTAATATGGGACTTACTGTTCTCAGAAACCTCCAGGATGTATCGAATGAGGGGGCTGTTGCCGTCGAAAGGCTTGGCCCAGGCCAGGTCGATGGCTCTTTTTTCAGATGTGCTCAGTATGGCTGTTGGGTTCTCTGGGGCGTGGGGCAACTGCCTGCAGGGAACAACGGGACAACTTTGATAAATAAAGCATCTCTGCCATCATGGGGAATCCTCTTCAGGGTCCGAGGAGTCTGAGGAGTCTCTGGTCCAAGTTTAACCCATAAAGACCCAGTGATACTTTTGTGTCAGTTCCCAAATGATGACGTTTTCTTTCTATTTGACCTTTCTTAAGTTTTATCACCTTTTAATGTAATATTATCCTCCGTATTATGCTTTTTTTTTCTGTGAAAGTCTAGTTTTTTCCTATATTTAGTACAGTGATCATATAGGTGTTCATAAAAGCTCAGATTAACCCAGTGAGTCCCAGCCTTTTTTGGCTCACGGCCCCATTTTGACATCACACATTTAATTTCATTCAAAACACACACGTATTTTTTCGCGACAATTAATTTGTTGTTGATTATGTAATAGTTTGCTATACTATGTTACAAATAAAAGTTAATTTTAGACACATTTAGTCTATATAATGTATATTATTATGGACGGAGGCAGAAAAGCCAGATTCAGATTACTGCACTAAGTGAGAATTGGATTTTCCTTGGTCAGGATATGTGCAGTCAGTCCAGCTTGGATTTACAATTAATACTGAACAAACAATAACTAAAACTATGAATTATGAAAGAGCTGAAACTGACCACAGTGAACATTTGACAAACAGAACCACAGTGTTTCAGTGTCAGCTTCAACTTCACAGTTTGTCATGTCTTTTATGGATTGTGGTCGTCTCAGTCAACTCACCTTATATTTTTGAATTTGTATTTATTTATTTATTTTTATCAATTTCTAGAAATTTCAGGCAACCCTGATCCCAAAGTTGAAAAACACTGCCTTAGAGACTCAGTGATGCTTTTGTGGCACTTCCCAAATGATGAAGTTTTCTTTCTATTTGACCTTTCTTAAGTATGATTTATTGTAATATTTTCCTCCGTATTATTTTTTTTAAGTGAAAATTAAGGTTTTTCCTCTATTTAATTCATTGATTCTGTAGACATTTATAAAAGCTCAGATTGACCCGAAAGACCCAGTGATACTTTTGTGTTCGTTCCAAAATGAATTTTTCTCTCTTTTTACTGTTTCTTAAGTGATTTATCACAATTTGCTATTATTTTATCCTCTGTCTTTTGAATTCTTAACTGAAAAGCATGAATTTTCTTATATTAATTCACTGATCCTACAGCCTAGAAATCTAGACCACATAGCAGCAGGAAATGTTCTTGCCGAGTTTGTGGTCTAGCATCACACAGTAGGTGCCCATCATTGGTCTGACATAAAGTAAGTCGTTGGGGCGGGCTTTGCACGATGACGACAGGGCTGTGCAACGGTGAGATAGCAGAACAACCATAGAGAGCAACGAAGATGGGTATGGCTAACAAACCCGCTCGTTTGAATCGGCTTTTGTTGTCGATTTTGTTAGAGTTAGACTTGGGCTTTTCTTTGAAAGTTGAGCAGAAAGAATCATTCAAGTCATTGGTTTTAAAGAAGGATGGATTTGCTGTTTTGTCGACCGGCTACGATAAAAGTCTAATACACCAGCTGGCTCCGCTTGTAGCTCTGAATACGTCACACTGTCGGTTGCTCTGATTGGTCACAGAACTGGCCTATTACGTGCAGGAACAGTTTGAACAACAACGGTTGAATCCACCCACAGGCTTCAGCTCTGTCAATGGTTCGATTCCAGACTGTACAGTTCATGCACAGTTTAGCCTGCCAGACTACAGATCCAATGGATCAAGGTGTTAAACTTTTGTTAGTTCAGGGGCCACTTACAGTCTAATATGATCTCAAGTGGGCTGGATCATGAAAATAATAATACATAAATAATGTCAATTCCAAAATTGTATGTCTAACTTCTATGCTTTAGACTGAAAAAAGTAAAAATTATATCATGTGGCCCCTGAACTGAAATGGGTCTGACACCCTTGGGTTGTGGTAAAACCGAACCTTTCAACAGAAGAGATGTCGGTTCGACAAGCGATGAAATACGGCGAGACAAGACAGCGAAGACCTTGTCGAGATGGTCATGAGTGGGCAAAATGAGATAGATATCACCGGAGGGGGAAACGGATTGCAAGGAATAAAAAAACAGAAGCCAGGAAAAATACATGAATAAACGAGATCAAAGCTGGGATCATTAATTCATTGTACCATAACTTCAGATAAGCAGAGACAGATTGACAGATAAAGTCTACAGCGGGAAGCGGATGCAGAGAGGAGCTCCGTCAAAAGGCAGGCAGTCAATGAGACATCCGATAGGCAGACAATAAAAAAGACGCCGTTCGGTTTGGCGAAGGGGAAGTTGCACATCTCAATCATATCCAATTTAGCCTTGATGCGCTATGTCACTGTGTGCCAAAAAGAAGGCGAAGTTTTCGCAAAAAGACCTGATTTGTGAGGGGAAAAAATGAAAAAGAAACCAACATACAGGGAGGCTAGTGTGTGTTTGAGTGTGTGCGTGTCTGGCATCACAGATGGAGGGCTCCCTTGTGGTCAGAAGAGTGTTAAGATAGGTGAGAATGAGGACAGAGAATGTGAGGAAGAACAGGCGACATTTAAGTGGGAATGAATCAGAGGCGTTGATAAGAAAAGATGGAACGGCAGGAACGGGTTTGTGGTGCCGAGAGGTGTGAGAGCGTCTTGCATGTCTGCGAGTGTGTACAGGTAGGTGTAGGTGTAGGTGTAGGTGTGTGTTGGTATGGTGTAGCTTCAGAGAGCATGTCTTTGTACTAGAGAATATTGAGGATGAACGTGCATGAGGAAAAAACAATAAGACAGGGATGGAAGAAGCTAACTATCGTGTTTCCTGTCACTGCTCTGTCCTGCTGTCATAGCGGTAATTTGAAGTGTTCCGCTACAGATTCGTTCCGTTTTGTGTGCTGCTGATTTTTCTGATATCAGCTGGTTCCATTTTTACTTGACCGTTTTTTTTATATTTGTTTTGTTTGTTTATACTTGTATTGTCTTTTTTACTCCACTTCTATTTCATTCTTGAATGTATAATGGGGTCCAATCCCAATTCACCCCTCGGCACTACCCCCTGAAATGGATCTGCAAGGGGTAGGGGTTGAGACATCCCCCTATAAAATGGGACAACCCTTTGAGACCTGTTTCGTCATCAGCGGTTATCGATGCTGCTACAAAACTTTGTTTGCTAAAGTATTCACCATGCCGTCAGTAGCTGTAACCGTTGCTGTTCCATGGGCTTTGGGCATCTTTTTGCGGCTCTCAGAAATGCGATCTATAACACACTGAAATGGCATTAACATGTCGATCAAATGATTAAGTTCAGGGTTCTCCCCAGACGACGGAACAACGGTGCCCTACCAGTATACTGACTCAGAACCGCTAAACTCATTTTCAAATTTTGGTCATTTTTTTCTATTTTTCCCCGATAATTTTGCTAATAACTACCGGAATCTGTCGGGTTTGCAGGTACGCTCTCAATTTTCCAGCGCCATGTTGTTTTACCTTTGAAATCTCATGAAGTAGCGTCTATCGTGAGGTTTTAGCGTGAGACCTTCTTCCGGGGAGGGGAGCGCTAGGATGCTATAAATTTCTGGGGAAAACCCTGAAGTTGTTTACGAAGACAGTACATACATTTGTGTGTTTCTTTCGTCACACTGCTGCACTTTTTTTTTTTAGCTGCGTTGACCTCCATCTTGCAGATGATTCAGACAGAATTATGGTAGAATTATCTACAAGCCCTTTGTTTGTAGTGTCGTCCTGACAAGTCTCTGTTTCAAAGCCTCAACAGCCCTCCCCCTCTGACTCATTAGAAACTGGGACAACCTTACCCCTTACGTGAACATGCAAAATGAAGAGGTAGGGATAAGGAGGGAAATGGGATTGGGACTTGATGTGTGTATCTGACTTGAGCACCTTACAGAATGTCAAACCAACTTTCATTGCACTGTACAAAGGTATTTTGCAATGAAAACAAAGCCTATTGTATTGTGTTCTAGCTCCATTTTTAATCTAATAGCAGCTCGTGTTGCACATTGTTGTTGCTGTAAAGAAGAAGAGAAGCAATGAAGAACTCAGGACAGGAATTCTTCCTTCCCTGTGCCACCAAACGCTTGCTCTCAGGGGATTGGTTGGAACATGCACTGTATAATATTAAAACATCTTGAACTGACCCTACATAGAAAGGAATGCACAGGCTGTTTATTCTGGATGTAGGTAACCGATACAACAATGGCTTAATAACAGGTATTCCAATTACTTTTGTGAAAGAGCAAAAAAAAAAAAAAAAAGCTGTGAAGAAAATGAGAAGGAGAAGATAAATAAATATAAATAATGACTACACAAAATTTATATGCGGCTCTAAATGAATGTGAATTCTAATTATGTTCAGCCGAGACTGAAATTAAACATGGGGATGAGTTTTGGCCACATGAGCCAATTCAAGTCCAAGAAGGCAACGGCGTCAGTCTGCACTGTGAGCTTAGTTTGATCAAATATGGACACACATTCCCCCAACACAGTTCTGGATCCAACCGGTCGATGTTAACTCCAGATTTAGCCTTTGGTGTTGCCAGTAAAGAAAAGAATAAAGGTTAAAGGTTAACCCGCTTTATTATACCTGTAGGGGGATTCATTCTGTGCATTTTACCCATTCAAATACACAGTACATTGGGTTACATATATAGTTCCAGTATATTGGTAGCAAATAATCACCTTTATATAAACCACATGGGCTATTGGTTTTGTGGAAAATACAAAACAGAAATATCGATTTAAGATGTTGCATAAAAACGTTATTTTTCAGAGGTATAATAACAACGAATAAGAGCATGGGTCTTACAAACCGGCTTTGTTTTGTTTTCTTTCTTAATTTTTTTTTTTTTTTTAGAAAAATTGACCTGGTTTTGTGTGCTGTTTCCACACATTGATTAGTCCGTGTCAAAGTGCTATGAACGTGCTCCATGGGTAACTGTACATTTTGTATAGCGCATTTGTTTGGCCTTGGTTCATTGCTTTCTACATTCTGAATGCTCGAGTCTGTATTTTTTATTTTCATTCATTTACCTCTATGATTTTGTTCTTTTTTTGTGTTCAAAATAAAGTTCATCACCACAGTCCTCATCATATTACTTTGCTAGCTTTCCTTATTTCAGATGAGCTACTTCACCCATAAAGACCCAAACAGCTATTGGCAACCAGAAGTATCTACGGATATAAACTGTTTAATACCTGTGGACCCACTAGTCCTATCAATACATATAAATAATTGGTGTAAAATACAGTTTATCATCTTTTCATGGTCATCAGATATGATGGACGTTCAGAGGCTTTGTAGTTACCATGGAAACACTGTCAACTTCTACAATATTAATTCATCAGTAAAACCCATGGAGTTGGAGCAATGACAAAGAATGGACACAAGGGGTATATGTTCAGTTATTGATATATTTGATTGAAAAAAAAACACTTTTTCTGTTTTTCACATCATAACCTTCAACTCGAACCCATAAAGACCCAGTGTTACTTATGTGAAATCTCCAAAATAGCCCTTTCTCTATATTTAACCTTTCTTCAGTGATTTACTGCCATTTATTATAATAGTATCCTCTGCATTTTGTGGTTTTACCATATACATCATGTATTTTCCTATATGTAATATTGTTGACTGCTCATGTAGATGCTCATCATCATATCAGAAACAGATGAAAAGGTGACTTTTACAGTGAAGATATCAATAACTGAATGTAAAACCAAGTGTTTCCTTCTACTGTCATTGATTCAACTTCATGGGTTTTACTGGTGAATCAATGTTGTAGAAGATCATGGTGTTTCCATGGTAACTATGGAGCCTCTGAATGTCCAAATGGGTCATATCTGATGACCATGAAAAGATGACAAACTGTATTTTACACCAATTATTTACATGGATTGATAGGACCAGTGGTTCAGAAGTTATTAAATATGTTAGATCAGTAGCAGAAGTGGACAATCCCAGCTCCACGGAGTAAAAGCCCTGCTATGTTTTGGTTCCAACCAGTCCACTGAACGCAGGTGATTCCACTGATTATTCATCTACCTGGATGAGGAGTTGTGCTCATCCAAATGGGCTGGTTCAGTCAGCAGTTAGAACAAATATATGGCAAGACTTTTACTCTATGGAGCTGGGGTTGTCCACCTCTGATCGGGAGATGTTTGTGGTTGGTGTTTGGGTGTTTATCAGGCAGTTTTTATGAACATGAACAGTGAATGAAATAAAGAAAAAAACACAATTTTCACACACAAAAAAAGCAAATCACAGAGGACAATAGTATAACAAATGCTGATAAATGATTTCAGAAAGGTTGAATAGAGAGAAAAATTCATTTGTGAGCTGCCACAAAAGTAACACAGGGCCTTTACGGGTTAAGTCATTACAAATACTTGCATATATTTAGACCTAATAGAGTTTATGTAGGACTATAAGTAATAAGAATCATCATTTTAATGTAAATGTCATCTTGTTTGATTGATTACCCTAAAATCTGTCGGTTAAGTGTAGGATTTTTAGCTCAACTATGTCATGGACCAAAGACAATACTTGTAGTTATTAAAGTAGTTAAATCAGTCTGTTGCTTGTAACCCATTCAAACACTGCATTATGTCCTTGGAGAGAACAGAGGGAAGTCCTCTTACTAAAGGAAATTGTAATTGAGTGCTTCTATGAAACTGGTCCCTAAAAACAGGATATGGAGCTAAAAATTCTAATAAGATGTAGACTAATGTTATGAAGCAAGTTTGGAAGCATTTTGGGTCTGTTTAAAAAATTAATATTTACAGGGATAAAAGAGAAACTATTTCTCAGATATGGCACATTTTTTAGTTTTTTTTAATAGATAATTTTTTCTACAAAAATCTGCATGTAACATGGTTAAAAGGACACGACAATTATGCGCTACTATTTTTTTTTTTTTAATATCCCTTTTTTTCTCAGGTACATTTTAGGAATGAACTAATTATGCACGGCAGAGTGTTTCACAAAAATGACCACAGCTGCAAAATCACTCATGATTTACTTGTGTTTAAATGGGCAGGTTCTGCGTGTAACACCAGTGGACATGATGGGTTACATACAAAACCTGGAATGGGACTGAGATTCATGAGATTCACTAAGATTCATGAAAAGCCAAATTAAGAGTGTCTGTATTTCTAGTGGTATACAAGACCATTTACCACCATGTTTTGACACCTTGGTAGCTTTTCGTGTCCGAATTTGGTCCTATTTTTGGTCCCAATATTTGATTAAAAATTCATTAATTTTGGAATGGCTCTGAGCAAAAGTATAATGTTTTTGCATTTATCTGAGGTCATCGTTAGGTACATCCTAGGAGGGAAAGATGTCAAAATGTATCTTTTATTATAGGGTCTAAAAAGCTGGCAAAGTACCAGATACCAAAATGAACCCAGTTTCATAGAAGCCTTCAAATAGGTACCGGTTTGCTCCAGTACAACCTTTTATTTCAGCCCAATTTAATCACATTAACAGTATTTACATCTAACTTTGCATAATGTGATGTAAGGAGGGGTGGGAGGTTACCTGACTCGAAGGTGTGCACTCCGGGAGTCGTTGCCGCCGACGGAGGTGACTCTGCAGGTGTACGTGCCTATGTCACCTGACCAGGTCTGGGAGATGTGAAGGGTGCCATCTGCATCCAGTCGCATGCGAGGGATGGACTGGACATTTATCATCGTGCCTTCCTTTTCCCAGACGTGCCTGGAGTATCAAAAAACCACAAGTCATCCTCATCATAAGCATTAACACAATCATCGTAATAAGCACCCACTTCTAAAGCTGCATTAGTGACCCTTCAATGGTGATAAATAAAACACACAGGCAGTATTTATTTGCACAGTGTCGTCATTTTTAAAGTTCCTTCAGACTTAAAGATCAGCCGAGTGCATCCGAAGATAGATTCCAGTGGACATGAGCAGATGCAGATTTGCTCAAGGCGCTGACATTAGGTGTCAAATTGAAATTCAAGTCCTCCAATTTTGGGTCAGTGAATGCAACCATCAAATTATGACACATTAATCAGGTCACTGCGGCATTTAAATACATCATCCACACGTAGTTCTTCTCCTCGGTGAATGCGATATTCAACTCACCACAGCTCTGAATACGAAAAGTGTTTTTTTATCAAAGGTAACAAAAAGTAAATACCTTGAATGCTGCATAATCTTTGCAGTACAGAGCAGCAGAAGGATATGAATATTCAGCTTTATTCTTCTTTAAAGGATGACTAAATTGCAGGGTATTTAATGATAGGAAAACCTGAATACAACTAGAAAAGTCCAGTGGCTGTGCATTCTATTATTGATTAACCTTTTAACACTGGAACTCTGAACCATTTGCACTATCCACACAATTCAAATGGCAGCAGAAAGCTGAGATCCTGAGATTTCCCACACTACAACAGCCATGTGGAACTCTATTGCAAGTAGAAAGGAACTTCCATACAGACGAAAAAATATAAATAATATGGATACTGAGTGTTCAAGACCAAAAACCATGTTTAAGCAGATGTAAAATAGTTGAAAGTTTATTCCTCCAATCTCAAAAAGTTTCATTTTAGACATTTACAGTAGTTTCTGATAATAAATGTACTAAAAAATTCATCTTTTTTAACTAAAGCACACTGTTTTAGGCATTTATTATGTATAACAATGATAATTAATGGCCAGATATTGAAAGTTAAGTTATTCCTGAAATCAAAGGTGCAAAGGAACTGACCAAAAAGATATTTTCTGACATTTTTATAGCAAAGAAAGCATGAAGGACTCTGAGGCGGCTTTTTATAATCGCAGAATATGCAGAACATTTCAACTATCAGAAGAAGAAAGACTCATCTGTACATGAGTACAGTACGTTGGATGGTGAAGATGTTGGGCCCTGAACCTGGAAAATCAATTCCAATTTTGACAAAAAGTGAAATGACTTGTGAAAACACACCTTAACTATGTGTAAAGGGAAATTTGGAGGTGACAGATTGATTTAGCAGTTTATTTTGTTCACGTAAGTAGTGTAAAATGTGGAAAAAAACCTAAAGATACATTTAAACACTGATTCTTTTGACCGATCTTATATTATTTTGGCAAAAATCGAGTGGTTTTCTACAACCTGTTTTAATTCCTTCTTAATTTCTTACGTCTATAACTAGTTATGTCACGACATTTGCACATAGAAGGTCAAGACTTCCAACGAACATTTCTCTGAGTTTGACCTAATCGTTTGTCAGCAGCAGCGGTTGTACTCCATACTGAAAAAAATGTCCAAACTTTGAACTGATCACCTAAAATGTTCAACTGTCGGTTGAACAGGACAAAGCAGCACACCCAAGATCTTAGAGGGGGTGGGGCCTGAAGTGGCTCATTTGCATTTAAAGGGCCAGCGCTCAAAACCACCTTTCTGGTGTCATTACTC
>JAQQZY010000012.1:20383176-20393937 GCA_030068375.1 Ostorhinchus rueppellii
GTTCATGAACATCCATTAGTAATCACCTGAAATATTGACCATCAAACTTTTATGCTCCATTTACCGCAATGTTAACACAAATTTCAAAGTGATCCAGAATGCAGGATTTCTTCCTAATCATCCCCAAAATTTAATCAGTTCTTCCTTGTGCCATTTCCAACAGTTCCTGAAAATTTCATCAAAATCCGTGCATAACTTTTTGAGTTATGTTGACAATAAACAAAGTAACAAACAAACCCACAGTAAAAAAAATATAACCTCCTTGGCGGAGGTAAAAAGTGAAAAACCATAAATCCCTTAATAGAAGTCTGTGGAATTTTTATAATATTCTTCCTGTTATTTAATGTTTTATGTATTTGCAGATCCACTGTGATCTCTAAGTTGTGATTCACATGTATAAATGATAAACTAAGGCATAATATTGTTAGCATTGCACTTATTTTACTTGAGAATTTTCAAGTTGTTTAAATTTATTTATGTTATGTTCGAGAACAATTCGTAGCTGTAAATGTTTCCATTACGGAAATTTAATTTTTTCATTCTAAAGTTCTTATCGATTATTAATATTATTTTACAAGTCCGGCCCACTTTATACCATATTCGGCTGTATGTGGCCCCTGAACTAAAATGAGTTTGACACCCCTGTTTTTCAACATTAGACCAACATGCGTGCTGATCCAGACCCCTGTCCACATCCACATTCACCGTTTGAACATCATTCCTTACATTAGTACCATTACTTCCTGGTACTGAACAAAGCGTGCTCACTCACTGTTCATGCACAGGTGGACCTTACAGACCCTGGAGACCACATTAGACCTAACCGTTGCTGTCACTGTCTTATAATGTAGGCAGAAATTGCCACAAAATATAGTCACTTGCCCGATAAAGGGTTAAACTTAAACACACAGGATGGAACTGCTGCCACGAGTGTTTTTTCCTCAATCAAAACAACAACAAAAGGCAGAGTTTGATGATGTCTGGAGGGTGAGATCACGGAATGTTCCCGCTGACAATAACTGTCGCTGCGATTGTCATGACCGCTTATGAAAACAATTCCAGATGGTCCTGTTTGAAGTTACGTCATTCCATTGTAATGCAAGAAGCCACGGGTAAGTGTTAGCTAATGCAATATTAAACACTGAATGGTAAACTAGCTTGTATTATTTCATCACTGTGTACATAAGAACTCTTTTATTCCTGCTGCGATCGGGTTTATGAATACAGTGTGATTTACGTTGTCTTCTGTCTTCCATGTGCGTACTGTTGGTTGTATAATTAGGCCTGTCGCGATTATCAATAAATCAATTAATTGCACGCTAATTAAAAATGAGCTTGAGAAGTTTTTATTTACCCAAGACAAGATAATGAGTTAACTTTGCTGTATCCACACAGCTGTTACATATTCCCAAGTAATTTTTCATATTGCAATATATACTGTGGTTGGTTAAAAAAAATAAAATAAAATAAAAAAATCGCAACATTCCGAATACTCCCCCTCCCCCTTGTCAGACATTAGTGTTTGTGTGTTGTCTGTTCACTTCCTGTTTTATTTTGGCATCTTTCCCTCCTGGCTCATGTTTGGTGTTTTGACTTCCTGTTCCCTGTTTTCCCGCTTCTGTGATGACCTGCCCCCTAATGTTCTGCACCTGTGTCTGATTATCTCTCCCTCCTGTCTGTATATGTCCTGTGTTTGCCGTGTCCTGCGTGAGTTTGTCGTCTACCTATTGTAGGTCACCAACTAGCATTTCTTGTTCGCTCTGTTTGTTTCTTGGCCCGTTTTGTTGACTCTTGGATTTCCTGAGTCTTGTCTGCCTGTCGATATCTCTGCCTTTTACATCCTGTTTTTTGATCTTGGACCTTCTGAGCCTGTTTGCCTTCTCCATGTTGACCTGGACTGCCTTTTTGGACCTTTGAGCCTGCGTATCCCCCTATCGGTACTTTTGTATGATTGGACTGATTACCTGTTTATTGACCGCTGGCCTGTTCCCCACTACACCCCTGGATCACCCCCATGAAGTTAAGATTCTCCAGACCTGATTTTGGACTTAATCTTATTTGCACTCTTTAATAAACGCCATTACTTTTTTAACCTTAATCTTAGTCTCTGACTCTGCATGTGGGTTCACATCCCAGTATCCGGTAGTGGCACCCCTTTATTTTACCTTATCATTATTTCTTCTTTTTTTCTTTTTTTCAACCTTGTGCTTATCTTTTGCTTTACTAATTAAATGTTGTAAACCTGTGTGATGGAAAAGGTGGAAAGCAGTAGACATTGTGTATGTACTGGAATGTATAAGTTGCTGATAAAACATAAATAAATAAATAAATACTGGTTGTACATTGTTGCGATTTAGATCCATACTGAAATGTCAATAAATTACCTCTTTGTTAGATTACTGTTTGTAAACTAGTATGCAAATGATCAAAAAGAAAAACAATGCATTGTGGGAGAATTGTCTTCTGCCCTATTTTAGTGCAGAATCATTACATACTAACATCTCAGTCTGCCTTTTTTAGTCTGTCTAGATTTTTCAGCCACATTTTTGATTGCATTTGATGTGTTTTGTGCTTATCATTAGCCACTGCGGGAACCTTAGGGTAATTTCACAGGACCGGGGCTGTTGGTGTGTATCTCCACAGCAGGAAAACCCCCCCCCCTTGGAACATTTACAGGAGCTAAATGAGTCCCTAGGTATTCTGAGTGGCAAGGAAAAACTACTGAGGGGGGCTTGATGTTTATTCAGTGCTGATTGCGTACACTTAAAGCAAAATGGGGTATGACGTCAAAAGAAAGTGTCAAAACCAGTAGTATCTTTAACCCTTTGATGCATGAATTATGAAAACCTTAGCCAAGTTTTTTTGTCCTTAGTGTTTTTATTCCTCTTTAGGCATGAAAGAAATAACGTGATTGACATTTTTTGAATGAAACTATTTTTTATGGAGTTACAAAAATGTCCACTCATTTGTTCAGTATGCGTTTAATTTTTGAAACAATGTCATAAAGTTACAGACTTGAATATTTTAATGCAGCTAATCTGATGTTTTCTCTCATTTTTACATACTCTACTTCTGCTCTCATACTAGTTATGACTCACTTCATGGAGATAATATGCAAAAATAACCCTGTTAATTATAGCCTAAAAACAACTAGCACTTGATTTACACTCAAACATGTTACTGTAGATCAGGTTAATCTAGAACATAAAGTTACAGTAATGGTATGAATTACAGTGTATGAGATCATGCATGAGCATCCACTGTGTTGGCTGATATGGAATTAAAACAACAAAACCCATGAATAGAAGAAAATATTCTTCTATAATATTATATAGAAGAAAACAACGGTAGAATAGAAGTCCACTGTAGTGACCACTATGCATCAAAGGGTTAAAACATACGCTGTCACACAACAAGTCCATCTAAATGACCGTGAAAGTCAAGTGACTGGGAGTAATCAGATAATTGTAAAAATCAGATCTAACGCATTTACATGCACTTAAATGCGATCATTGAAAAACCTTGGTTTAGACGCTTCAGTTTATTATGGGATTTCTTTCAGAATACATACAGTCGCAGAACAAATTATTAGATTACCCTTGTTTGCTTCATGCGCCTTGCATGGTCTGCTGCCATGCAAGGCGCTGCCAGACCCTAATGAGAACAATTTAAGGTTCAGTGTCTTGCTCAATGACACTTCAACATGTGGATAGCCAGGAGCCAGGATTCGAACCACCAACCCTTCAGTCATCAGACGACCCACTCTACTTACTGAGCCCCAGCCGCCCACAATAGAAGACATCAATTTATTACCAGGAACTTCCTCAATGAAAATGTCCATATTTGTACTAAAACTCCTGCTTGCTGCTTTTGTGTTTGTAAAGGTTGGTGTTCTCTTACCTGACTGTCACACTGGGGTCATGTGTGACTCCACAGGTCAGGATGGCCTTGGTTCCTTTGATGACACTTTGGTCCTGTGGTGGGGTGGTAATCCTAGTGCGAGCTGTGATGACAAGAGAAAAGAAAAGTGTCGGAAAGTCAGAGAAGATAAAACAGCTTTTAAAATGTCCTCTCTGAGGAGAACAATGCCGGAATAAAACATGACGAATGCATTTTGAAAAACTCATTTCAGTTGAAATGACATGCTGCAGTTTTGTGCTTCTTTTTTTCTTGATGGCTTCTTGCAGAAAACACCTCAATGATGTGCGAAGAGAGCTTTTGTATCTGGAGGAATTGAGTGGGGCTTTATGATTACATGGCATGACTTTGTTTTTCAGTCTCTTCTAACAGAGATGCCTCTCACTGTAATTCAACAACAGTTAAGTTCCTGTCTGCGCCGAAGAGCCATTTCAGGCGACTTCTGATCAATGCTGCGAAAAAAGGCGGAGAATTGCTTTGACAGTCGGAAAAGAAAACCCTAGATGTGTGAAGGTCTTCATCGACCCACTCACCCCACACCACGAGGTCAGCAGACGCCTCATCGATGCCCCGGGAGTTGCTGGCCATGCAGGTGTAGGTTCCTGCATCTGAGATGTGGGAGGGGGAGATGAGGAGGCTGCCCGACTCCAGCAGGGTGAACCTGGGCAGCTGGACCGAACCACTGGCCAACACTCGCTCACCTGTAGAGGACAGAAAGAAATGAGCCGAATGAGTGATAGTTTGCTTTTCTAAATGGAATTATTCATTTTAAAACATTCCCCTGTGCTCTACATAAACTGTAAATGCAATGTTTGAGTCTGAATTCTTCATTAATTCAACTCCACAGGTCCATCTTCAACCCTATTTCTGAGTAATGACACCAGAAAGGTGGTTTTGAGTGCTGGCCCTTTAAATGCAAATGAGCCACTTCTAACTCCACCACTTCCAGGTTGTTGACTGTTTCTTTTTCAGAGTCAAAACACAGAAATCAAATTTTTAAAAAATGGATTGATTTTCATTTTCTTTTTAGTAACAAAAAGGAAAGTTACTATCTGACAAATGGAAAAACGGACCAAAAATGGCTGGGTTTTTTTTGGGTTTTTTTTCTGGGACTGGATGTTGCCATTTTCAAGGACAGAGCACTGATGCCTAGGTCACACAGAATCTTACAAATAATGGGTTTGTGCACATCTTCCAGTTAGTGCAAAATCTGGACATCGTAAACATGCTCCGTCTGCGAATTCAATTTTAATTTGAAAATCAATCAACCACTAGTTTTTCTTTTGTTTCTAAAAATAAAATCCAATTACCAAAAGATACATTGACATATGACAAGGATAATAAGTCAACACATCTGGACATTGTAGACATGCTCCCTCCACAAATGTCTACGCATCCCAGATTTCGTACGAACAAGGCGATTCGTTTGTAAGACGATTTTCCATTTTTCTATTTCTGTCAGGAAGTAACTTTCTGTTTGATATTAGAAAGAGAAAACAAAAATAAACCTGCTTTTTAAATTTGGTTTATCTGTTTTGACACTGAAAAGAAAAATGCCTTGAAATTCAATTTTAATTTGTCTATTTTAAAACCAAAATCAATTAACCACTAGATTTTCTTTTGTTTCCGGAAAAAAAAAAAAAATCCAATTACGAAAACGTGCACTGACCCTGATCTGACCGTCTTGAGATCAGATTCTTCTGAATGTGGCCTCTGAATTAAAATGATTTTGCCATCACTGATTGCTAATATTTTCTACAAATTCATCTCATGGGGCAAACTGGACCTTTTGGAGGGCCGGTTTTGGGCTCGAGGACCTCATGTTTCACACCCCTGTATTAGAGACAGGAAATGTGAGAGTGGAGACGAAAACAAGACCACTTAAGTCCTGATCTGCCATTTGGATGCAAACAGGAGAAGCCGGGTGCAGACTAAATCCTGGTAAAGGAATCTAATCAGGCTTTATTTGTATAAGCCACGGCAATGGCCCCATGTGTAATAGATAACAGACATTCTAATCCCTTTGCGTGTGTGTTTATGTGTTAACAGGAGACCTTTCTGCCAGGTGATCGCCGGTCTTGGAGCGCCAGAGGTCTCGCAGTGCAGGATGACTGACATGCCGTCGATCACGGTGCTGTCGGAGGGTCCAGCCGTGATATTTGGGGCAATACCTGAGGGGACGCAAAACATACACACAGAATAAAAGAGAAGCTCGGAGAATATAAGAAGGTTAGAAAGGTGAACGAATAGCAGTCTGTAGCAAAAAAGTCCCACTTCAGCTGTTTTTTTGTTTTTTTTTTACTTTTTTGTAAACACCAGCCCGCTGCATCTCAATGTTTAGTCGACGCTTTGTCCCATTAATTCTTTACGGATTGACACGGCCTTCACCTCGCCATGGTAACTGTCCATATCCATTCTATTTTCTGCACCCGAAGGTACCGGATGCAAAGAGAAAGGAAAAAAGAGAGAGGGAGGGAGATGAGAAAAGACAAAAAAAAAACAGGGTGATATGTACATAGGTAAAACTCCTATTTGTGATATGCAATAAATCAAAGGCTTTGTAGGGTGACAGGAAACTGTATCAGTCCCCAGGGGAAAAGGAGGAATAGGGAATTTGGCGGCGGATCAGCGTTGATCTCGGGACGCAAAGGAAGAGAGAAAGACGGAGAATAGGTAGATGAGATGAGATCGAGAAGAAGGAGAAGAAGTGAAGACTGTCAGGGAAAGATAGGGACAGAAAAGGAGATGGAATATCATGAATTCTGAAAACACTGTGGCGCCGACAGCGAAGACGGCAGAAACGGAAACAAAGTGACGACAATTAGATGTCAGAAACTTGGAAAAACATGATTATCCTACATCCATTTGTTTTTTCTGTTTGTTTTTAATTATGTCTATGCCATCATTATGTGTATTTTACATTTTTTTTATTTGATAGTGAAAGTGTGATATTCTAACATTGGCTGTAGGGCTGCCACGATTAGTCGACTAATCAGGATTATGTGGACAATTAGAATCGTCGACGCGTTGTTTTTACAAAAACATGACATGTGAACACTGCAGACCACTGATTGGACAGTTTTCTCTGTGACTGTTTTACAAAGCACAGATGCAGAAGTAGACAGTAAATATAACGATACATGAATCCACATGATGACAGCCCAAAACTACGCCATGGTTGATCGAAGAGATTCAGTCTTTGGTGGCTGATGTAAAAATTCAGAGACGACACACAATGAGCAAGTTTTCACCAACTCTGAGCAGACGACATGGAAATAAATGCACCGCATCAGAATACTTACTCACGCCAAGCCGAGTCGAACTGATTCCATGTAATGGAAACGCAGCATAACTGGCAAGTTAGCTGCTAATACTAGCGTAAACAGAGAGCTAACTTACTACTCACTCATATAGCTGTAAACGTTAACATTAGCGATGGCGATTAGATTCATTATCCGCCCTTACCACACACATATTTATGTGTTTTCTGTAACGTTACAACAGTGATGTGTTTGAACAGGTAATGTGGTAACGCGAATGTTTTCTAATGTTATGTTTCAGTGCTTAAAAAGTACGTTCTTCTTCAATGGACGTCTTTGTTCCAAAGCCAGCTCCATGCACACCTCAGCATACACCTTAGTTAGCATCTACCTGAAACACTTCAAACTGAAAACTAATGATGGTTCTAGAAGAGCAGATTCATGCTGGTGCCATAAGATGTATGTTTTACATTCAATTTATGTATGATCTGATTAGTCGACAAACTGAAAAAAATAATTAGTGATTAGTCGACTTTCAAAATAATCATTTGTGGCAGCTCTAATGTAAAGCACTTTGAATTGTCCTGAACATGTAATGTGCGATACAAATGAACTTGCCTTGCCTGTGAATCGGTGAGAGTCTGGTTTCCGCCGCCTCGATTAGTGAAGTGTCATGAGATTAGTTTTGTTATGATTTGCCGCAATATAAATAAAATTTGATTGATTGATTGATTGGTTCAAAAAGGAAAGAATCCAAAATTTGACAGTTGCAGAATGAGGTGATTTCCAGTGAGTTCCAATCATTTTCTTGCTGCTGTCAGTCCAGCAAAGTTTAGAAATATGAAAGATTGACAAATCATTAAGCATCGACACACGTATAGTTACAGGGACTGTTTCAGATGCAACACCAGCCCAGAATTGTCCGACCTGAGGACAGTCCCACAACATGTGATGTAAAAGTGTCTTAAACCGACAGCCTTCATATGATTGGACGATGCATAACTCAGATGGGATTAAAAAACTATGAGCTGTTTCTTGCTGTTGACTACAATAAAAAAAAAAAGTGGTTTGTTGTAACCTTATTACACACATATACTGTTTAGTTAAAGTGACACTAATTACTTGTAAATATGTATAATTATATATGTCAGTTCATGGGTGTATCGACATATATAACGGTGGAAAACATGTCATGTGATCTGAATATGAATCATTTCAGCAGTGGCAGAACAGCCTTTAACAAAGCCCATTGACAGTGATATGTAAACAAGGGCTCCCCCTCCCTACAAAACCCAATTTAACCACTGAAAAATTAGAGTAATTATGTCAACCAAGGACAAAACAGTGATGAAATAAGACCCAGTGTCCCAGAAAATGTCTTGCCACTGTGAAACATGGTCACTGACATCATGTGCAGATCAATAGTCACTCACTAGACCAAGTCCCTCTGCAGGGCTAATCAAAATTAGAACAATAATAAGAATTATAACAGCCCAGTCACACTAATAATGTCCATAACAATTACAATAAATTACATGCTGTCCTGTGTGATGCTTATAAACGTCACTGGCTATTTAACAGAATTAATCATGCTAGGAAGGGAGGGCTACTGAGCACGGGGCATAACAAAGCACGCCTGTCACCTACAGATAATAATAATAATAATAATAATAAAAAAAGGGACAAATGTATAAATTATGTCTTGTATCGCCTCTGATCAGATGGAGGGACGGACACGGAGTGGACCCAGAGTCCATGAGCAGGGGATAAGAAGGAAAAAATGTAAATGGGTTAGGTGAGGCATGCAGGGAAAAGTAGCATTAATACCCATTTAATGGAGTGTGTCAGAGTGTTGGCTGACTAACTGTGGATGAGAGAGGTCCGTGTGCGTGAGTGTGTTTTGTGTAAGCCGCTGGAGGGTGACGGGTGTAGAGGTTCTGTGAAGAGCCATTGTGTGTTAGTTTAAGCCTCAGATTTAACCCTCCTGCACAGGGAATAAGATCAGCTATTACTGTCAGCAGAGGTATTACAGCTGCACGCCGGCTGGAGGTTTACGCTCCGTGTGATTTCACCTGTGCAGGAGCAGGTGCTGAACACACATGCTTTACTGGACACGGGAGCAGATGCAGCAGTATGTGTTGTTTGTATCGTACACGCTTAGGCTTAGGTTTAGGTTTATTGACATTCCATATGAGGACATGAAACGAAAAGGACCGGCAGTGTACGACCTGATTAAAACTCTACAAACAGTAATCACATAAAAATACGAACAATAGAAACCTAACACTTAGACAGTAAATAAAAGCAGAAAAGCATTCAGAGAGCGCAGACCTCCACCAAGGTAGTGTTTGTCCTTTTTTCTCCGTTGTGCGTTTGTTTGTTTGTTTCTTAGCAACATAACTCAAAAAGTTATGGATGAACTTTGATGAAATTTTCAGGATATGTCCGCTCTGGTTCTAAGGTAGTGTTTGTACTTTCGTCCACTAGATGGCAATGAATGGCCTCATACACAGCTCTGTGCCGCCATGCCCTGTCTTGCAATGATAAGGAATCCTTTAAAAAATTCTTGGATCCAGACGGTGATCCGGATCGCCTCCAAAATTTAATCATCTGTTCCTTGACCCAGAGCGGACATATACTCAAAATGTTATCAAAATCCATTCATAGCTTTTTGAGTTATGTTGCTAACAAACAAACAAAAAAACAAACAAGGAGGTAATACATATAAACAGCTGTACAGTGCAGTGAGTGCAGTATTAAAAGCAGCTGTACTAAAAGAGCAGCATATAGGGCAGTGTTTCCCCAAAAGTGTGCCGTGACACATTAGTGTGCTGTGGATAATTATCCAATTTCACCTTATTATTACTGTAAGTGAACAGCGTGATATAGAAACATACGAGTGCAGGCACCAATGATCCACTCTGTAATGGTCTCCTGTTTCCCTTTACAAAATAAAAGTGAAAGTGAGCCGGTGCGTTCTGTTGATAAAGCCCCCCTCACTCGTGATGCATGGATTAGGGAGTTACCCACAAACCCCGGGTATCGGGTTGGGACGGGGGGCGGATACGTCTCCCATACTATTATACAACGGACCTCAATCTGGGGTCTGTCCGAGGGGTCACTGACTCACCCCTCTCACCTAAATTTCTTGTTCCGATTAGCCCGTGCACCCCCGATATGCCCCCCCCCTCCAAAAACAAAAAAACAAAAAGAGAGACTCCGAACTGATGAGGAAGGTTATGTGTCTTTCTTCAATTCCTACAAGAATATCAGCTTTGTGTTCAACTAAAAAGGCCCAGGCTTCACATTGAATACGTAAATTGAGACCAGATTAGCATTAAATTTCAATAAATATACTTTTTATGACATTTTGGTTTGGTGGTGTACCTTGTGTTTTTTCTAGTTCATATATATTTATTGAATTTCAACACACAGAATGTGCAGAGGCATTCACATATATGTACACACTAGGGTTGTCCCGATCCGATATTTGGATCAGATCGGCTGCCGATATTAGCAAAAAATGCATATCGGTATCGGATCGGCCGGCACGGAAAAATTCCGATCCAGACCCCCGATCCAG
>JAQQZY010000012.1:20404008-20416036 GCA_030068375.1 Ostorhinchus rueppellii
AGATAGATAGATAGATAGATAGATAGATAGATAGATAGATAGATAGATAGATAGATAGATAGATAGATAGAGTTGTTGGTGGATGCTTACCGAGCATTGGCAACGCACTCCATCGTGACCTCCGAGGTACCCGTGACCACGCTGGTGTTCCTGGGGGGGATGATGATAGTAGGAGCGATGGGGTCTGCTGGACCTCCCACATCTGGACCGACAAAACAAAGAGGTTGTAACACACACACACACACGTTAATAATGAGTATTCATCCACAGACGTGTTGATCTACTGTACATCTAATACAGACAGTGAGTGCACTGGTAGATTTGATACAGTTCTCCAAACAGTGATGCTCTATACATTTAATTCGCAGCCAGTGAACTCTGTGGGTGCTCAGTGACGTGAAATATTGAAAGTGACCGGTGCACACATTGTATCTGAGTCTTGACAGAAAGATAGGTTGAATAGGATGAGACAGTGCACTGAGTGTGTATAATATGATGTCTGCTCCATAACCAAAACCAGGGATGGAGAAACTCTGGCCGACAGACATGAGGCTAAGGGGGTGAAAAAGGCGACTGAGTGTTCATATGCAAGTGTTGAGATGTTTACCAACCTTGGATATATCGCTATATGTGTGTGTGTGTGTCAGGGAAAGACAGCCCATGGCGGCAAATGCAGTGTGTGTGTGTTTCTTGTGATGTGTCATGTCTGTGATAAACTCACACTGATCCGTCAATCCCATCATGCCCTGAGAGTGCGCTCATGGCTGCACATGTCAGACGTGGCTTCAGGGGCTGTCATGACTCAATCTAGCCTATCCTGGGTCATTAGATTTTGTACAAAGGCTTTGGTGGACACATAAACCAATGCACTCAAACACAGATACAGATACACTTGAATCAAGGCCAAGGTTTGACTGTCATCTAAGGAACACAAATGCACCAATAATCTTATATGAGATGTATTTACAACAAAAACAACAGAAAAATAATGAATAAATAGTGAGTAAATAAACCAACCTGTCCTCCCTGACCTTCGTGTGGGTTTATTCTGGGTTTTTATTTCAATTTAATTCACAAATGCATAAGTAGTTATGTTGTTTTTTATTTTTTAGCTATTTTTTTTTTTATCCTGTTTGTGTGCTTTGGTACTTGAGCGTTATAAGGAAAGCCTTGATTTAATGAAGCTGTAAGATGAAAGAATGCATGAAATGAAATATGATTTACAAACCGTCACTTATTAAAGGTTCCACGTTTTGTTGGCAAACATCACACAGTGCGTATCAGTTGTTTGTTTGTTTTCTGCAGGTCTATTTTGTCTCCGTTTGCTTTGTTGTTGTGGTTCATTATAGTATTTATTATTAACTTTTGGGGGGGGGGGGGTAAAATTTCATTCCAGTGTTTACTGTTAGTTTTTATGAATGGAAACATTCAGATGTGAAATTCATCCATTCATGACATTCTGAACCGCTGGAAAGTCAACAGGACGGCAGACAGACCATCGCATAAACCTGAGCAGCTGCATAAAGAACCAAAAATAATGAGAAAGACTGAGAACATGAGAACTGGAACTGAAATCAGGCTTGTTCATGTATCCTTTATGAGTCAAATACAGATACAACAGTGGAAAAATGTCTTTGGACATCCTTAAAACTCCACACAAAGGTCTGACTGTTCGCATTTTCCCCCTTTTTTTGTTCATTGTTAACAAAAATAAATAAATAAATAAAACTAAATTCTTGACAGTTTCAACATGTCATGCTCTGGATGCGTTTCATTATCTTGGGGAAATATCCAATTTTAAACTCGATGGAACTGAGCATGTGCAGAAGGAAATGTGAAGAAGAGAATATATCACAAATGTATGACGGGTCCAAAAACGGTTCTTCCACCACTGTTAAGTTAAACAGTCAGAGGACACATGAAGACGTGTGGGGCAGCTGTGGCCTAGTGGTTAGACCGTTGGACTTAAGATTGGAGAGTTGCAGGTTCAAATCCCACCCTAACCAGTAGGCAATGTCTGAAGTGCCCTTGAGCAAGGCACCTAACCCTACACTGCTCCAGGTTGTAACCAATACCATGTCATAACTGTAAGTCGCTTTGGATAAAAGCGTCTGCCAAATGCATAAATGTAAATGTAAATGAATAAATAAAAGTAGTAAATAAACGCACTAAAAACCAATCAATCAATCAATAAATATGACATCCTCTAAATTATTCTCAAAAAATATGAATCTAAAATGCATATCATCTGATCAACAGAGGGAATGAGATGGTTTACATGACCATAAAAACCAGATCATCGTAATAATTGGATCTGTACTTCAGAAACGCGATAACTGAAAAATCCTGGTTTACATCCATTATCAGATTTCTTTCGCAGTATGCACATCGTAAAACATATCCTTTTCTTTTTATAATAAATTCTCTTGTTTTGGTATTAATGTTATATTCAAAATAAAATACACAACTAATCGGTGATGGTAGAGTCAAACTTCCCGTTATTCGTCTTGTTGATGTTAGCGTTAGCTGTTCTAATGTGGAAGAAAATAGGTCTGAAAAGTAGGTTAGACACTACTAATGTCCTTCGTTTGTTCTCTACTAGGAGAAAAAATGATTAGCTTTTGTACAGAAAGAATATCTCGATGTCACTACTGTTTTCTGTGTATATATTTCTTTTTTTACATGTGCAGATTTAAAAGAACGTATACATGCGTGAAGACGTTACAGTACTCTGATGTATTCTGATGAAATTAGGCGTGCTCATCTGTTCTCACTTTATCATATAACAGCTGATATCTGATAAATATGTTATGCCGTTTACATCAGTCATAAAATCGGATATATCTACAAATCGGATAACGATCAGACCTTTAGTGTGTGTAAACAGGCTCATTGAGGGCATATTATAGTGTCAACACAAAGGCTATACATGTATCTTTTTTATTTCTCAACTCATTTTATCAAATATTGGTTTCTTAACTATTCCTGGGATACAGTATTCGTTTTACTTTGGTTTATTTGCTTTTTTTTTTAATTCTGAAAACAGTGCATTTTCTGTCATTTCACACAGCTTGCGAATTTCTGCAAATAAATCTACTTTCATATATTTCTCTTTGTAATTTGGGGGAAAAGTTTGTCTCTAACTTCTAGAATAAACACACACCTGTATATCGTATCATGTCATGCTGTTTATATCACTGGAAAAATCGGATACATCTACAAATGGGATGATCAGATTTTTAGTGTGTGTGTGTAAACAGGCTCATGAAGGGCACGTTATAGTGTCGACCCAAGGACTATATTTTTAATTTCTCAATATAATGTATACATTGTTTTATTGTTATATTCTTTTAATTGAATTTTTTATTTGTTTTAATTATTTCATTTCTCAACTTATTCCATCAAATATCGGTTTCTTAACTATTCCCAGGACAGACTATTTGTCCTAAATTGGTTTATTTAGATTTTTTTAAATTCTGAAAACACTGCATTTTCTGTCATTTCACACATCTTGTGAATTTCTTCAAATAAATGCTCTACTTTCGTATATTTCTATTTGGAATTTGGGGGAAAAGTTTGTCTGTAGTGTCTAGAATAAACAGGCACCTATAAATAGTAAAAGCGTCCGTCTCAGTTTTCCAGAAGTGTATAACACAAAACCAGAGCTTTTCTTTCCCTCCTTGTCCTTCGCTCTTACCGAGCTCTGCCAGAGCCAGAAAAGCTCATGGGAAATGCAACGTCAGAAGCGTCGCTGCAGGAACAGCTGCTGTAGCAGATACCGACAGATACACGCACACATAATATTAAAAGGCAGCAGCAGACTCATCCCTCAATAGTGACTCTTCTAGCGCCTCGCACATCAGTGTGTGTGTGCGTGTGTGTGTGCGTGAGGCTGTTTGTCGGGGTGTATGCAGGCATGTGAATATGTGAAGCATGTGTGCTACCTTCATATAAATGTATGGCATTATTCCCTGAACCCTGCGGGGGCTGAGACCTCCTGCTAGGTGCTCTATCTAACCTGAACTGCAGTGTGTGTGTCTGTGTGTGTGTGTTCACATGTAGAAGTGTGTGTTCCAGTCCTAGTATAATCAACTCTGCCACTGTTCTTCATACGTGCCACAGGCTATTTATGCTCCCTCTTCTTGTCAACTATAATATCTTCCCCTCACCCCTCTCATTCACTTCCATAGTGAACTCCAGTCTACCATGTCATAAGATGCTGTCTGTTAGCTTTCCTCTTATATTTCACTCTGCTGAGCTGGAGCCAACTGAATTGGTTTGATTTGTGATCTTGTTTTTTGTTGCTGGAGCTAAACGTGCCGTTCGCTGAATACTGAGAACTGCTTGGCTGTAAGTTTGTAGTTTCCTCATCCTTTGTGTGTGAAAGCGCAGGAAACTCTAAAATTATGTGTAACAATGAAGATTCAGTACAGAGCAAAGGACTGATCTGTAATGAAGGTTGAATTATGGATGCTTCAGAGTGGAGTACAGTGGAGTACCCCCTGAAATATATATTTTTTACCCACCTACCCCCAACTCTCACTTCTGCATTTTTGATGGAAAAAATAGCACCAAGGGTACTGTAGTCCGACAGCATGTTTAACCCCTTGATGCCTATTGATGCAAATTTACATCAAACCCCCCCTCCCCCCGGCTCCAAAATGCAACCAAAACACTATCTACTTGAAAGAAAACACTCAAGTCACTTTTTTCCCCCCACAATTGGAAATTGATTCAGACGTTAAAGGGTTAAAGACATTGACATTCATCTGACCTTTCAAGTTCACTCAAGGTCAAAGGTCATAGCACCAAACGACTTCCTATCTATTGCCAATAGTAATTATATAAATATCTTCGACTGTTTTCAAGTAATAGCACTTTGAAATGCGTCCCATAATAAAATAATGGGTTTTTTAAAAAAATTAATTAAAAAAAACAACTCAAAAATCAATATTCCTCAATTCTTTCAATAATCCTGGTAGACCTTGCCCTCAATGAACTTCTGCTATGAATTCCAATTGATTCTGGTTGACAGTTTTGGAGAAGAGGTTTTTTAGAAATCTGGACATAGATGACCACAGGGTTGAACTTTCAAGGTCAGTCAAGGTCAAAGGTCATAGCACTAAATGAAAGCCCATATGTGACTTCCTATCTATTGCCAAAAGTAATTATATCAATATCTTCGACTGTTTTGGAATTACAGCACTTTGAAACGTGTCCCATTTTTTTTTTTTACATTTAAAAAAATTCATTAAAAAAAATCAAAAATCAACATTTCCCAACTACTGGAACAAACTTGGTAGACGTAGACAGTTTTGGAGAAGGAGATTCTTGAAAAATTGTTTATAGACGATGGACGGACAACAACTGATGCCAACAGTCCATCGGACCTTCAGGCTGTTGGAATAAAATTGAAAAAAAAAAAAAAGCAATTGTTCCAGTGCCAGTGATGTCAAAGATGTTATTTATTAATATACCAAATGAATAAATTGTTGCTGAAAATTTAATTTCTTGAAAACATGCATTTTTTCCAGTCCTTCCAGACTTCATAATAATATAGCCATTTAAATATTACATATTTTCCAGATGATTTGAGTTCCCTTAAAGCTTGAGTCAGCATTGCTTTTATGGTGTTATACAGGCTATACTTAAAACTGAGGAGACTGCTGCAGAATAACAAGTCTATATTGAAGTTTTGGCATTTTGTTGTTTATGTTTCTGCTGATTGTAGTTTTACATTTTCACATTTAACACATAAAAACTGCAAAACAGATATTAAACATGATCATTTGTGGAACATACAGAAGTATTGTTATGATAGTACTTTATAGAGAAAATGTTTTTTTGGCTGTAGTTTTGTTTTGGTGCAGTACCACAAGATAACAGTTGTCCCTTAATTAAGACAGTGATTCTCAATTTTTTTTTTACAGTGGACTACGCCCTGAAATATAGATTTTTTTTTTTTAAGCAAAGTACCCCCAACAATCACTTCAGTTCTTAGGGTTGAAAAAAATTAGTGAATTTTTGTTCCTATGCCATTCCCCCCCCCCCCCCAAAATTTTCTAAACAAACAATTTAACTTTAACAGATTAAAAATAACAAATCTTTATAAGTACATTTGTGTGCAAAACATAACCTGAGAAGTGCCCTCTTTCATTGATAAGAAAAATAAATAAATTGATCATTAATGACTAAATGAACCTTTCATCAACCAAAAATAATTACTTAATTAGTCAAATGAATTCATCTTGAATAATATAAAATAGAAAACGGAGGGGCTCAGAGCTTTTAAAAATATTGACATTAAATAATAGTCAGTTTTATTATTATATGAATGTATTTATTGTGTTTTATATTCCAGCATTCATTCTCATTATTTATTTTGTATTCAGTACATGATGACTTGCTTAATGTATTTTTCCCCAGATATTCCAAGTACCCGCTGGGCTTCTTCCAAGTACCCCTGGGGGTACACGTACCCCCATTTGAGAAAGACTGCTTCAGTGTGACAGACATATTTAGATTCCTTTTAAATAAGTAGGTGTAAAGTCACTGCAAACCCAGACCCAATATAGCCTTGAGGGTCTATTTTAACATAATACTATCATCAAAACGTATTAAACTGCAAAAGAACTGCTGCAGGCGACGGAAGTTATCTACTGATCTGAAATGTTGAATAAGTTCTGAAGCATGAATAATATACATACGTTTAAATAATTCAGGTAAAACACTTTTTTTTTTTTTTTTACGTTCAGAGACTCTTTAGTTGATGTGGAACAGTGTTATCTTCTGCAACACTGAGTCCATTTACACACATCCTCCCATTATCTATTTTCTGGACTTATGAGATTATTCAAGTGATCATGAAAAGAGTTTAAAGTGGAAACAGCAACTATTATAACTGATTATAACAAACTGGATCATTTTCTTCTTTTACATCTGTGCATGTGCAAAAAAGCCAACTACTACTACTACTGATAATAATAATAATAATAATAATAATAATAATAATAATAATGATAATAATATAGACAGAAGTGAGAGACTTTTGGAGTGAATAGGAGTGTTATATCACTACACACGAGAAATCCAGGGTTTTTTGATTATTGCGTTTCTGACGAATGATATTAGAATTATTCCCAGTTTTCAAATTTTTAAAATCATTTAAGTAGACTCGTTGATTCACCAGTAAAACCCAAACAATTTGAGGAATGACAGTAGGTGTAGATGCTTGTTTTGAAATTAAGTTCATTTTAAAATTTGTTGAAAAACTAACTTCTTTTCTTCACGTTTGCTCTTTTTGGATATAAACCATTGAATTTACTCTGAATTTCTATGACATGGTGAGTACATTAAATAGGAAAATAGCTGATTCTTGCTAAAAGGCAAACTGAAGAGGACTGTATTATAACAAGTGGTGCCAGGCACAACAAACCCCGCCCTTCGCACGTATTGTAGCTTATTTTGGCATCGATCCAGCTGATGTCACCATATCAATTGCTTCTATATATGTGCCAAGTTTTAAATAAATTTTAATAAAATTGATGCTTTTGTAAACATGTGAAATCTCACCCATTATGAGTAAATTGGAATAAAAATAAATAAATAAATAAATAAAAAATTCATAAAAAATTTGAACTTCGACCGACTTTTCCCAAAATGTAACCACATCTATTCTGTGCCACTGGTAATCTAGAAATCACATTTGGTATGAATTCAACCATATAGTTTTGCTGCTCGAGTGTTAAACATCAAAGAAACAAACAAGTGATGCCAGCCACAACAAACCCCGCCCCTCGCACATATTGAAGCTTGTTTTGGCATCGACCCAGCTGATGTGACCATATTAATTGTTTCTACATGTGCGCCCAGTTTGAAGTAAATTGAAACAAAATGTTTGATGTTTTTATAGACATGACATTTCGACCATTGTAAGTAAATGGGGGAAAAAATATTTGAAAAATTCATAAAAAATTTTAACTTTGACCTACTTTTCCCAAAATGCAGCCAGATCTATTCTGGGTCAATCTATAAACAGAATTTGGTTTGAATTCAACCAACAGTTATGCCGCTACATACGTGTGCAATTTCGCCCATTATAAGTAAATGGAGAAAAAAAAGATAAAGAAAATTCATTAAAAAATTTAACTTTGACCTGTTTTTCCCAAAATGTAATGACATGTATTCTGGGTCACTTGCAATCTATAAACCCAATTTAGTTTGAATTCAACGAATAGTTTTGCTGCTACAGACACGTGGAATTTTGGCCATTATAAGTAAATGGAGAAAAAAACAGAAAGAAAATTCATAAAAAAATTTAACTTTGACCTGTTTTTCCCAAAATGTAATTACATGTATTCTGGGTCCCTGGCAATCTATAAACCCAATTTAGTTTGAATTCAACCAATAGTTTTGCCTCAACAAACGTGAAATTTCGCCCATCATAAGCAAATCAGAAACAAAGATTTTAAAAATTCATTTAAAAAAAAAAAAAGAACTTGACTTACTTTTCCCAAATTGTAATGAGATCTATTCTGTGTCACTGGCAATCTATAAACCCAGTTTGGTATGAATTTAATGCTGCTAGTGTTAACAAACAAACTGAACCAAAAACAATACCCCCGGCCTAACATTGGGGGGTGGGGTAATGAAATTCATGTTTGTTGCTTTACCCAACAAAACAAGCGACTCTAAGTATAAATAGTTCAGCGACCACAAAGAGAAACCGACAATTAGTATAAAACATATCTGGTTTCTTGATTCTGATTGGCTGAGCTGAGTTTGAAGCGGCGGTAAGGCAGACCATAAACGGACGAAACAGCATTGCATCAACATGACTTAAATGTTCGATTTCATTGTGGGTTTGGATCAAACTGTAGGAGCCAAGTGCAGACGAGATGGACAAGTTGAAGGAGGAGGAATAAAAGGAAATGAGATACAGTGAGGTGAGTGTGAGATAAAAGTGAAGAGCTGAAGGAGGAAGCTGTGTGATCTGTTTGCAGAGCCAGTGTGAGAAAAATGTAGAAAAGGTCAGAGATGCCGACCAAGAGGCAGAGGAATCATGTAGATAATGAGGCAGAGACGGAAATTGTCTGTGAAGTGTCAATATCAACCGAAGTAAAATGACAGAAGGTGCTTGAGTAATAGATTTACTTAACAACGACATACAACTCTAACAACATGGCTAAGCAGGTAAACAATAACTTCAATCTCTATGTCTTATTTCACTTATTACCAATATAGCACTTTTACATCTGTGTGTTTATTATTTGGTAACTCTTTTATAAAAGCATGAGTTCACCACCGTTGAGGACGTTATTGGGGGCTTATTGCTAAAAGGTTGGAACATGTTTACACAGTAGATACATGCAAGGAATTTATTAATGTAAAGGGGTGATATTTTGCTTTCTTTTTAAATTGAATTATGCATTTTCAAACATTTCCCTGTGGTCTACACTGTAAAAAGTAAAACACTGAATCAACTTCAAAAACTGTCTACAATTGGTCACATAAAAAAAAATTTAAAAATTGTTGAGTGAACCATATTAAATTACATGAATTTAATTTGGTTCCCTCATTTTTTTTAAATGTGTGACCTATTGAAGAATATTTTTGAAGTTGATTCAATGTTTTACTTCTTACAGTGTATATAACCTGTAAATGCTCTGCTTGGGTCTGAACTCTTCATTAATTCAACTCCACAGGTCCATCTTCAACCCTAATTCTTAGTAATGACACCAGAAAGGTTGTTTTGAGCGCCGGTCCTTTAAATGCAAATGAGCCACTTAAAGCTCCACCCCCCTCCAAGTTGTTTACACTGCTCTGTCCAGTTCAACCAACAACTGAACATTTTGGGTAATCAGCTCAAAGTTTGGACATATTTTCAGTTTTTAGTACAACCGATGCTGCTGATAAACAGTCATGTCAGACTCGGAGACATAATTTGTTGTGATGTAACTAGTTATAAAATGTAACAATTTACAGAGGAATTAAAACGGGTTGTAGAAATACACTTGATTTTTGCCTAAATGAATATAAAGATAGCTTTGCAGCACCTGGAGGGTTTAAATTCAAACTTTATGAACTATTAGGGTCCAAATACGCAAATAAATGAACCAAAGTTTAATAAAAGTGGGTTTAGATAAATATGAGCCCTTTAACGCATAAAGACCCAAACAGAGCTGCACAATATATCGTTTGAGTATCGACATCGCGATATACATGTGCGCAATAGTCACATCGCAGGTCCTACACTTAACATGTCCTCATCTAATTTCACAGCGATCCACTGTGTACAGCAATCAACCAATCACAATCGTTCTGAATCGGTTTCCTGAAGCAGACCACGCCCCTGCACATGGACTGAGTCGTTAGTAGCGAAAAACGAGCAACGAACGAGAGAAAATCACCAAAACTGAAGACTTGGTGCTAAAAAGAAAAGCAGTGTTAGTTACGTGGAATTATTTTGGCTACAAGGATGATACTGAAACACGTGTTCTGTGTTGATAGTGCCTTCCACTTGTCGCCATAACGATAGGAAACACAACTTATTTGTTTGACCATTTACATCGGCACCACACAGCTATTATATATATTCCCAAATATTTTTTTCATTTCGCAGAGTTGAAAATACTCGCAATGTCAGTTTTTTTTCCTAATATTGTGCAGCCGTAGACCCAAACGTCCACTGGTGACCAAAATCATCAATACCTGTTTATCTACTAATCCTATCAATACATGTAAATAATTGGTGTAAAATAGTTTTTTATCTTTTCATGGTCATCAGATATGACCCATTTAGATGTTCAGAGGCTCTGTAGTTACCGTGGAAACACTGTCATCTTCTACAGCATTTATCCACCAGTGAAACCCATGGGGTCTGAGGAATGACTGGATGGAGATGCTTATTTTATGTTCAGTTCATGATAGATTTTGCACAATAATGTACACTTTTCTTCAGTTTTCTCTGTTTCTCCACTACTTTGTGTATGTGTGTTTGTGATCACTTACTTTCCACAGATAATGTGATGGGCTGGCTGGTCTTGTTCTCTCCGTTCTTGTCATTAACAGCTTGAACATAGTAGCGTCCGGCATCTGGAGCCACTGTGGATAGGATTACCAGTGTGTTGTCCAGAGTGATGGCACTGCAGAAAAAAAAAAAAAAAAAGAAGAAGAAAAAGTCATTTTAAGGCTTTTTAGAGCAAAATCTTGTAGATCTTGCAGATACAAAATGAAGATGAAAAGTTAGGAGCCTATCAAAGATGCCTGGGAAAAAAAAAAAGATTAAAAAACTCATTTTACAGAGGTTTTTTTTTTTTTTTTACATCAGCACGTCTCAACAAAAATAATGCACGTTTAGTCTTAGAAGGAAGCATCGGATGAGCTAATTAGGGCTAAATATGTTTGAAGTCTGCTTACGTGTCCACACTTGATCCCACGGCTGTAAAGAGCATTAACCATTTGAACATTTTAATTACGCTGTTCAAGCAGCATTAGGTATATCGATTTACAATGTGTAAACAATGTGTTGGCGCTGAGCGTACGAGGTGGAAATATTGACAACCTCCCCTGCTCATACTTCTCCTTATGGCCTGTTCTGAAATATGATAGCCTTGCATAATAACCCAGAGCTTTTAATTGGCTATTTGTACCCCTCTGCTTCCTGTGGCCCATGTTTTGGCAGCAAACAATTTTTGGCAGGAAACAATAATGGTTTCCTCGTCGACTGCTGAAATGATGCCTGAATAAATAACCGCTGATCCATTTTTCAGCAGGCGGTCTATAGGGGCTAATACCAGTGGCCCTGTGCTGTTGTCTCTATCAAATCTTCCTGTGGACTTTTCCTTGTCAATGTAACAATCAGTGAAGGAGAAAAACCTCCTCCTCCGCCCCCGTCACTGCCTCATGTTACAGCTCTCTGACTATGTTTACAATCGATATTTTCTTATTATCTGTGTCTGTTCAACAGTCTGGAGGTAGATAGTGTGTTCCAACTGGGTGCCTTTTCCTCTGGTGTTATCCCAACGTC
>JAQQZY010000012.1:20548362-20563108 GCA_030068375.1 Ostorhinchus rueppellii
CACACATCTGTATTATGGTATCATCTATTTCAGAGGTCTCAAACTTGCAGCCCGGGAGCCAAATGCAGCCTGCGAGATGATATTTTGTGGCACCCTACTTGACATGAAATTTCAGTGTTAGTGCAGTCCCCACAAAGTTCTCAAACATATCCAGGGTTTTTCCCAAACAATGGCGCTGCGCCAGTATACTGCTACCTCAGCGCCACTACACTCATTTTCAAATTTAGTGCATTTTTTTTCTATTTTCCCCCGATAATTTTGCTAAAATTTACCAAAATCCGTCGGGTTTGCAGGCATGTCGGGTGGCCCCCCACATCAAGCACGACAACTCGCACAGCCTATCTTCAAAACTTCCATCATTTCTTCTTCGTGCCTAAGTAGAGCTACATATCGGGTAGTGACAGCAACACTGCCCCCACAGTTTCCGGTGGTACTGCTCCGTTTGGCCCATATCCTTTACGGAAACATGCAGAAATTGGATGAAATAAACACGAGCACAGACAGAGGGGCTCCGTCTGTATATGAATCCATATTTAATATTGAGCATAAATGGGACTTAATTGGTCGGAATCTGACTGCATGTAAATGTTTTCAAGGGCCATTTTCATGGGGAAATGTCATCAACAGCTGCTATACTATACATTTCTGGGGAGAACCCTGATACCTTTTTGTTGCGTCCTGCCACACTTTTATTATTTTTTTTATTTTTATCACTTGTGGGCTACCATAGTGTCTCATGACAGCTTCCAGCGGCATTGGTTCTCAGTAGTTGTCAAGCTAGCCAACCGTAAAGTACTTGGGGAATTATGAACATTAGTCACTTAGTTGAAGCATATTCCGGAGTGACAACAAGTGAACGGAAAATATAAGCCATCACCCAGTTCCAGTCATGTCTCTGTCAAAACGTGCCGTGAAGAAAAAGGTTGGGGATTTCAGGAAAACGGAATATTTTTTTTGGTGAGCACAGGGGCACCCCTACATGTCTCATGCACAGAGAAAGTTGTGGTGTACAAGGAATACAACGTCTTTTATCACTGTGTCACTTTCTTTGACTCTACATGTTGGGTCTTATTGGTTCCCATGTAATGGTTTTTTTTTTTAAATGTTCAATAAATGCAGTTCTAAATTCAAGACGTAATCGTGTAAATAATCATGATTTCAATATGGATCAAAATAATCGTAATTATGATTTTTTTCCATAATCGAGCAGCCCTACCTCCTGTTGTCCTCATATTCTGTATACACCCCGTGACCTCCAGGTCAAAATGACCCATCTTCATTAAATCCCCAATATAAGCAGCGTCATTGAATCTGAAACACCAAATCTTATTTTGTTTGAAGAAACCACAAATCCACAAAGGGCCAGTATTGTTCCATTTGGGTCAGACCAAAGGCAGTGCAGTCTCTGAGAAGACTGGTCTGAGACAGAACTACAACATTCTCACATGGAACTAACTCTGTGACTGTGATTTTAACTCAATTTGACTGTCGAGTGATTTTGACCCAAAGTCGATCTTTGTACCTTTTTTTTTTTTGTACATCTTACATGGAAATGCAAATGAAGGCAACAATTCACTTTTTCTAATTTTGGTGTCAATCTAGGAAAAGTCATTAAATTTCAAATTGAAAAAAAAAAAAATTGTTTAGGGGAATTTTTTATGGCTTTTAACACAGTGGCAGGTCATTTTTGAGCCGAGGGCAACAGGAGGGTTAAGATGGTTGGCTGAATTTGAGCGGAGAGAACGGGTGACACATGCTCCTAAGCCTTTGTTTTTGCTTTTTTGTGTGTTTTTGTATCTTAACATGACTGAAAACTATAAAAAAAAATGTAAATAAATAAATAAGTAACATTAAATTAAATAAATAAAAAAATGCACCAGAAGATAAAAAAGTATAGCAAATGCACATCATACACAATTCAATGCATGCACACAAACCTGACGTACACAAAACACACACCCACATGCACCGCATACCCGTATCGACCCTTTGTCCCATGAGTCATCCACTGCACCCTCATTCATCAATATTAGCACTCCGCACACACTCACAGTTTTCCATCTTAAAAGGTAAGTGGCGTAACATGCACACACACATACACACACATTTCCCATCTTCACATTTACTCCGTCGCTTCCTCGTCGCGAGCCCGGCAAATGGGCTGAAGGAGGACATTAGAGTAACAGAGGACACAGAGGCGCTGTGCGGTTTCTTGCCAAGCGGTTGACTTTTAAGCAACTGGCACCCGTGGCTCGAGCTTCCCCCCGATGGAAGAGACCTGATGTGAAAAGAATTTGATTATTCCCTCCGAGCCTCTTTCTCATTCACTCATTTAATTTTCTCTTCTCGTCAGCAACTTGCACTTAGTTTCTCTTACTCTATTATCCACTACCTTTTGACTTCGCTCGGTCACTCCCCTGTTTCTACACCCCCTCCCCACCCCCCATACCTTTATATCTCCTTTTCTTTTAGTGCTGCTCTTTCTTTTTCCATCTATTCTACAGGCTTATTCTCTAGTTTCTGATAAAAAAGTAATAAGGCATCTAATGGCTTCAATTTCCTTTCTCTCCCCTCTTCTGGCGATCCACTGTGTATTGCATTCCTGAAGATAGCCTTTGTTTTTTCGACAACAAAGGGCAGATATGTGCGGGTGTGTGCGCATGGGTGTGTATCCAAGAATGCCTGCAACCGCGGTCCAGATATAAACGCACATAGTTTTTTTTGTGCGTGTGCATCAGCCTGTTTGTGTCCGTGAGAAGGCTAGCATGGTTGTGGGCCGGTGTTTGTGTATGTTTTTTTTGCTTGTTGTGTATTTATGCATGCAGGCCTCCCCTGTGATTCCACCCCACCACTTAGACCAGGGGTTTAATTGAATAGTGGAAGTGGTTGGCTGCTCCCGGCTTCGGTGGAAGACACTACCCATAACCCCCCTTGGGCCACGCTGAGGGCTTGCTTGGGGCTATAAAACTTTCACTAAAGCAATACCATACATGCTTCGGCCACAGAGGAGGAGAATGTGAATAAAAATCTTGATACATATGCGTGTGTGTGAGAGAAGAGAAAGCGGACAAAAGAAAATCTCTGAAGGTCAGCCTCACTCTTTCCTCTCCTTCCAAGAACCATAGATCCACTTTTAATCTCCCCTGTGATCTCCCACCATAGTTTAAAGAGACCAAATATGGTCCTGGGCTTTGGGCCCACTGAACACTTTTACTCTGACAAAACCTTGTCCCACCTCAAAGGATGAATGGGCCCCATAAATACCCCATTTATAACCACAAGCACCCAAATAAAGCCAGGCAGGAAAGGAGAATATTTAGTGCGATCCAATCCTCATAAAGTCCATGTCTGAAAATAAAATGTTTAGTTTTCCTTATGTTTTTTTTTTTCTCCTCGAAGCTTGTTCATCACAACCTTCATTCACGCACATTAAATTTGTCCTGTTATATCACATCTACGCTGTGAAGAGTATGGAATGTATGTTTAATGTGTATTATATAAGAACTCATATAAGGGTTTTATGCAGCGTGTGGTTCAGGCCATATTATGTACATTTTCTCTATTAATCTCACATATTCCCATACATCATTGCAGGCACACTGTATTTAAAAAACAATTATTCTTTAATGGAATGGTGAGCAACTGAGGAAAGAGTGAACATAAATGTCAATGAAATCAAATGAAGTGATGGGAGGAAGCAGATATTTTTTACATAATGCAGCATGAATCATAAACAAGATAGAGATAATGAATCTTCTTACAATTATTAATATTAATATTAACTCAACCCCAAAGGGGAGGCAAGGGGGATTGATTTTGGTTCAGTTTGTTTGTTTATCAACACCTTAGCAGCAAAAGTATTGGTTGAATTAATACCAAGAGGGTTATAGATCGCCAGTGTTCCAGAATAAATGTCATTACATTTTGGGAAAAGTAGGTCAAAGTTTAAACATTTTTTAATGCATGTTTAAACCTTTTCTTACCCCCATTTACTTATAATGTACAAAATGTCAACTCAGTTTACTAAAACGTTAGCTAAAGAGACACAGACATTAATTTTCAACATTATTCTGCAAAATACTTCAGTGGTAGCTTGTTTTTTGAAATCTTTCATTTTTAAAATCTTTTCTTCTCCCATTTACTTACAAAGGGGGACATTTCAAATGTCAAGAAAACAACAATTTTGCTTCAATTTTCTTCAGACTTGGCACACATATAGATTTTATTTTTTAACAAATATTGAATACAGATGAAAGAGTTGAACCTACAATACATGTGAGGGGAGGGGTTTGTTGTGCCTGGCACCACTTATTATTATCATCATCATCATCATCATCATCATCATCATTATTATTATTATTTTTAACTTGCATACATGTCATACATATAGGACATATACAGTCAAACCACTACTATGCTAGAGACCTGCGTTTCCCCAACTTAGTCAGGACCTTAAATGTTGCTTTTACTGAGACTCTTTTTCACAGACTAATAATAATAGCAAATATAGAGCAATAATATGAAGTCTGAATTCATTTTCCTAATTAAAATAACGATACCATGTTCTCTGAAAGAGAATATAAACATTGACGTCAATAAGCTATTGCAAAATTAAACGGACAGGCCTCAGATGTTGTAAACGACGATTCAATGTTCAAATTGCTTCCAAGACGGAACAAAGCAAGAATGATGGAGTAAGACAAATATTGTGTGAAAGATAAACAGGACATTAAAGATGTAGCATAACAACAAAGGGCTAAAAAGAGGTAACAAGATTAAAATAACAATAAAGATGTAACAAGACAATAATCAAGTAAAATGCTAATAGGATTAGCATGATGTGAAATATGTTACATAACAAAAATGATGCCAAAGTAAAAAAACAAAACAAAAACAAAACAACAACATAAATGTAGATTTTCAGCATAATCTGTTATCTTTTTAATCAATTGCCGTTAGCTAACTTCAGTTCTTAGCTTGTTAGCTAACAACCACCTCAAACCACATCCATGACAATTAGCTTGAAAAAAAAGAAAGCTCATGTTTTTCATGTCAGACTTCTGTGCTGATACTTTTCTGTTCACCTTCAGCAGCAGCAGTTTTTAACATAAGTGACTGTTAGCATAGCATTTTAGGCTAAATAGCAAACAGTGAACACACAGGCACAGACAAATGTTAAACAGTGAAAAGCGATTTAGGTTTTTTTGGGTTTTTTTTTTTTTAGCAAAACTCATTTCTTCACTAAGTAACCATGCAACAAGCAGGAAAATGCACAGAAATGAAATACTAAACATGAAATAAAACTTGAACAGTCTTTATGTACAACACTAAGAAAATAAGTTTCCTGCTTCTCATTGTTTCCTGCATCAATTTATCCACAACGTGCTTATTTGGAGAAACAATTTCATGGGACTTATGCATCTGCACCTATTCTAATGTGATGTAAATCTTAAGCTTCCATAATGTAATGGGAATCGGAGTCAAAGACAGGGTGTAATTTGGAGAGCAATTTTGATCCAATTGTACAGAGGATTTGGTTTGACGACCTCTCTATGTCACCATACCTATTCACGTGGAAAGTAAGGAAAAGTTTGGAATACAAAAGTTTTTTTTTTCTTTTTGGTTTCCTTGCCTTTACCTGACCCACTTGCGAATGCTTAATTGGCAGGGAATTAAAGGCTCAATGTGTAAAATTTAGGATAATGTCGGAGAATCTAATTACTAAAATGGAGCATAATACTCATAATTATGTCTTCATTAGTCTATAATTACCTGAAATTTAAGAATCGCTATGTGTTTTGTTACCTCAGAATGTGCTGTAGTGGGTACCGTCATGTTTCAACTATATAATGAACTTCCTTCTCGCCTCCTCTGTTTTATAAAAAATAAAAAAATAAAATAAAAAAGGTGGGGGCAGAACTAAGGCACATTATTGTCATCTACTACACTGGAGTGCTAACTGTAGCTTTACCATGAAATATTATTCACTCAATCTTTACCTGGTTGCATGAAAAACCTCTGAAGCATTTATTAAGATTGAAAATATTAAAAAATAAAAAAAATATTGATTCAAGAACATATCTCAAAGCATAACATATTGTTTTGCACTGATGTGATTATCCTTTCCCCTGACAGTCTCAGAACATTTCTTCTTCTTCTCCTTCTTAAATTGCTCCGAAACCTTCCTGTATTATATTGTTTGGTTCAGTTTGTTTGTTTGTTTTTCTAGCAGTAAAACTATTGGTTCAATTCATACCAAATTGGGGTTATAAATTGCCAGGGACCCAGAATAGATCTCATTAGATTTTGGGAACAATAGGTCAAAGTTCAAATTTTTAATGAATTTTTAAAATCGTCTTTTCTCATTTATTTATAACGGATGAAATTTCACATGTCTGAAGCAACAAAACTATTGGTTTAATTCATATCAAATTGATTGTACAGATTGCCAGTGACCCTGAATAGATGTCAAAACATTTTGGGCAAAGAAGGTCAAAGTTCAATTTTTTTTTCCACAGTTTTTAATTTTTTTCCCCCCCTCCTGTTTATTTATAATGTCTATAAAAAAAACATCAATTTTGTTTCAATTTACTTCAAACTTGGCACATGTATAGAGGCAGTCATCAGCACACGCATCCACAGGATGACATCAGCTGGATTGATGTTAAAATATGTGTGAGGGGCGGGCTTTGTTGTGCCTCGCATCATTTATTTATTTGTTTGTATATTGATTGATTTATATTTATTCCATTTATTTATGTATTTTTCTATCCGTATCCATGACTGCACTATAGATTATTCATTTATTATTGAAATGTATTGTGTGTTGCAGAAATGCAATACCGTTGTTGCCATGGACAACACATGACTGAACAGCCGTGAACGAGACAAGTTTTTCTAAAATAACAAGAAGTGGCAGATTTCCCTTCAAAAGCCAATACTTTTTCTTTCCTTTCCTTTTTTTCTTTTCTTTTCTTTTCACAAATAACACCGTCTAAATGAGGATGCCACTAGCTGACCTCTGCTTTTGTTGCTTTTTCCCTCCTATCTCACCTCAGGTCCAATCCCAGGTGACACCTCCTCCTTAACCAATCTGCCTCCACCCTCCTCTTCTATTCCATCCCCCTCTTTTCTGATTCTTTTTTGGTTCTGTCAACTATATCTCAAAAATGAGCTGAGAATGGCTTGAATAAGAGGAAAAGAGCCGCTAGTTATAAAGAGAAAGAGATGGGAAGAGAAGCGATATTAATAATGACAGGCCAGTGCTACTGAGAGCCTGCCTGTGATGCGGCTGCCTCTCTGAAGGTGTGGCGAGGAGGTAATGGGCTGATGGTGACATCTAGAGATGGACGCATGAAGGGAGACGGGCAGATGAAAGGCTAATGCCTATAGATTGTGACCTCTGGGGAGCAAGATGCCATTATCCTGACATGGTTGGGTTTAGAGGTCTCTAAAAGCCTCAGGTTCCAGCTCAGATCTAACTACTATCAGCCCCTAGACGGAGCTAGTAGGGGTTTGTGTGGATAAGTGGACCTGACAGCCCCCAACAATGAGGTCTCCCAGCAGACTCACTACTCCGCAGACACACTGTTTAGATCAGACGTTTGTGTGTCTGCAGGGATTTGTCTGGTCCTGTTTGATTCCTACAGGTGTTCTCATATAAGGCCTGGATCCAAAATTATATTTCGTTGCATCAGTAATGACATTCATTCAAGACCCAGTGCAACTTTTAGGAAAGCTCCTAAATGGATTCTCTGTTTTTAACCCTTGGTTCAGAGGTGTTCTCTCATATATTTATGCGTTTTGTTGTTTTAGTTCAGGGTTCTCCCCAGACGATGGAACAACGGCGCTGCGCCAGTATACTGCTAGCTCAGCGCCGCTATACTCATTTTCAAATTTAGGGCGTTTTAATCTATTTTCCCCTGATAATTTTGCTAAAATCTACCAAATCCGTTGGGTTTGCAGGTACGCACTCACCATGTTGTTTTTCCTTTGAAATCTCGCGGAGTCTATCGCAAGGTTTTAGCGCCAGACTTTCTTCCGCAGAGGGGTTACACCAGAATATTATACATTTCTGGGGAGAACCCTGTAGTTCCATATCAGCCAACACAGTGGAGGCTTCTGTATCAACCCAAACACTGTCATTCATACTATTACTGTAAGTTTGCTGCTCTAGATAAACCTGATTTGCAATTTAATGTTTGAGTGTAAAAAAATTGCAAATTGTTCTAGAAGGGCAACAACGTTATAATCATTGTATTTTTCTTTATCCACTATACTTTATTTCCTTGAATGTCAAAGGCTGTAATCAATGTACGCAATGGACGTTTGCCTTTCTAATAAAGACAATTACAAAAACAAAAAATGCAAATTGTTATTAGAATGTAATTAACGGTTTTGCTTTATTTTTATTAAACAAAAAGGTTTTTTTTTGCATACTATCTCCGTGCACGCATGTTAAAATGTGAGAAAACATCAGATTAGCTGCATCAGAAATGTTTTTGTTTCATACTTTTCATGCAGTATATCCAATCAAATCCAACTTTATTTATAAAGCACTTAAAAAACAAAAACAAAAACAAAAAAAACCACAGTGGGCCAAAGTGCTGTACAGAACACTAAAACCAATACAAATTAATAAAAGCATAAAAATATTCAAATCAAATAAATAAAACAAGTTCAAATATAAAACAGAACAAACTATCAACATATCAGTAAATACATGTTTCTTTGTTTCTAAAATTGAACAATGGATGTCCAGCTGAATGGATGTTTTTTTCAACACTATGAATTATAGGTTCATGTTTTTATTTTTTTTCCATGCCTGAAATGGAATAAAAAAACTCACCCAAAAAAAAAAAAAAAAAAACTTAATTAAGGTTGTCATAATTCATTCATGAAAGGGTCGACCACCATTAATGATGATATTAACGTATATATTTTGCATTATTCACTGTCAATAATGTATTTTCCCCTGTCGATGTTTATGAAAAGTCAGTGGATTCAAAGGTGAGAAAACTGAAGAAAAAGTCACATTTTCAGCAAAATGTACCATTAACTGAAGATAAAAAAACAAGCCTCAAAAACCGCTGTTATTGATCCAACTCCATGGGTTTTACTGGTGAATCAATGTTGTAGAAAATTACAGTGTTACCACGGTAACTATGGAGCCTCTGGACGTCAAAATGGGTCATATCTGATGACCGTGAAAAGAAGACAAAGTGCATTTCACACCAATTATTTACATGGATTGATCGGATTAGTGGATCAATAGTCATTAAATATTAGAGATGAGGAGATGATCTTGGTCACTGGATGCTTTGTGGGGGTTCATGGGTCCAGTCAGAATAACTTGTGTTACTTTATATTACAGCTGCGTAATGAGAGCTTCATAATAAAGGGATATAATGTAGAGGATATGTGGTGGAGAACTGAATACAGACAGAAAAGCTATTTAAAGTACACTAGAGCTGAACACATCTTGGAACTTCATTAGAATTTGTGATTTATTTATTTCTTTATTTTTTATTCAATCGACATACATATTCATCGTCAGCACTTGCAAGCCTCAAAACTAGAGTTGTAAAGTTTTCTTCTCAAGAATCAATTTATTGCTGCCATTATTCCAAAATGTGAGTAATGAAATCCGTCTGTCCATTTTCTAAACCGCTTAAGGCCTGAACTTTCTCTCTGTCCCAGTTCAGCGAGAAAAGAATGACGTTATTCTTTTCTGTTTCGGGATTTGGGAGAACTGTTTTCTCGCGTGATTTCTGACAACCGCTCTATTGATTGGTCAATAAATTGAAGTGGGTGTGGTTATTTTTACTCACAGATACCTTTCAAAACACAAAATATGACAGAAATTGTGATAGAATCTGATAGTCCAGGTGTGTATGTGAGCCAGGACCCAATTCCCCCCTTAACCCTCAATCTCAACTCTCAATCTTAACCCTCAATTTTTGCCCCTCAATCTGGGCCCTCAAACCTACGTGTAAGGGCTATCTTTTGACTTAGAATTGGGACAACCCTTACGTGCAGTAACGTCTTCAGACTGTGGGGGGTGACCTTACGGCAAAGCTACGTCCAGTCTGTTATTTAAACAAAAGAAGAAGAAGAGTTAAACAGAAAAATAAGAACGCCGTGTAATCTCTAATGAATATTAGCTAAAAACGCAATAGGGTACATTATTCAGTGTTCTGTCGCTACACAATGATGTATACAAGTGACGTGAAGCCGGGACCAGCGGCTCGGCTGACATCGTAAAGTAAAATAAATAAATACTACCAAACAACGATGTCAATAATCCATAAAGAAAGTATTAAATTAAACTATTATTGTTTCGTAATATTTATAGGTCTATTAATGAAGAAAATACTTACATTTGAGCTCGCTTTTTTCGTCGCCATTTTTCTGAAGATGTGTTGGCGAAAGTACGCGGTATTCTGGGTATCCCTTACTTGCAAGGGTGGCGCTGGAAAATCTCAATATTGAGGGTGATTCAGCCCATAAACTTCTCCCTCAACTTGACGTTCTTAGAATTGGAACAGAACTTGCCCTTCCTGGGAGCGCGCATTTTTGAGACTGAGGGTTGAGATTGAGGGTTAAGGGGGGAATTAGGATTCGGCCTAGTTCAGGAACTTCCATGGAACACAGAATGACATGGATTATTTGATGAGACTAATGGTGAAATGCATTGATAGAGCATATTTTCCACAGCTGGTGCCCTCAATGTGCTTTACAAAGCTTCACAATCACCCATACACACACACACACACACACCAGTAAGCCGCTGCCATGCCAGACTCTACTGGGAGCAATTCAGGGTTCAGTGTCTTGCTCAAGGACACTTTGACATGGGGACAGCCGGAGCCAGATTTGAACCGCCAACCCTTCAGTCATTGGACAACCCGCTCTACCAACTGAGCCCCAGCCGCCTAGACTACAGTATGACTGGGTTAGTTTGAGTCTTTGTACTGGTTTCACCCCCTAATAAAGATCTGTCACACAGTACAACTGGAAGATTTTTGCCCCGACACATGAAACCAACCTGAACTCAACAACCCAAAGTGTACGTATATGTAAATATGGCATTTGAATACTTTTGTATGATTCTAAGGCAGGGGTGTCAAACTCATTTTAGTTCAGGGGCCACATCTTCCCAGTATGATCTGAGGTGGGCCGGACCAGTAAAAGAATAACATATAAATAATGTCAACTCCATACATTTCTCTATGTTTTAGAGTGAAAAAAGTAAAATTACATGATGAAAAACTTTACATTTACAAATCGATCCTTTAAAAAATGCAAATAATATGAAGAACTTTGGAAAAACTTAAATTTCTTAAGAAAAATAAGTGGAATTTTAACAATATTCTGTCTCAGTTTATCATTTACAGATGTGTTTGACAATTTACAGATTACAATGGATCTATAAATACACAAAACATTTAGAAACAGGCAGAATATCGGTCCAATTACACCAAGGTCTCTAAAGACATTTCAGGTTGTTCATATTTGTTGAGGTTATTCACTTTTTTGACAGAATATTGTACAAATGTAAGCATTTTCATGTAATTTAGCTTTTTTGACACTAAAACAAAGAGAAGACAGAGTGAGTTGTCGTTATTTATAGGTTACTAAAGTATTTTACTGGTTTGGATCCACTTCAGATTGAATTGGGCTGAATGTGGAACTGAAACTAAAAGGGTTTTATGTCCTTGTTTTATAATATTGCAAGTGTAAAATTTGCATTTCACAAATTCAACCCAGGGGCCGGATTTGGCCCCTGAGCCTCATGTTTGACCTGTGTTCTAAGGGATTACAGAAAATAAATAAATAAATAAATACTGCCCTGCTTTAATCCAGTGGTTAAGAAAACACCAAAGTTCAAAAACAGTTCAACCCACTGAAAAATGGATGTTTATAGGTGTTAACACCCCCACCCCACCCCCAAAGGGGAGGCAAGGGGCATTGTTTTTGGTTCCGTTTGTTTGTTAACGCTCTAGCAGCAAAACTATTGGTTGAATTCATACCAGTTTTGATTTATAGATTACCACTGACCCAGAATAGATGTCATTACATTTTGGGAAAAGTAGTTGAAGTACTTAATGTTTTTGTTTTTTAATTTTCCATTTACTTATCATGGGCGAAATATCAAATATGTATAAAAAAAAAACAACATAAATTTTGTTTTAATTTACTTCAAACTTGGCACATATATAGAGGGAATTCATATGCTGACATACAGACATGATGACATCAGCTGGATCTACGCCAAAATAAGCTAAACTACCTGCGAGGGGCGGGTTTTTTTGTGCCTGTCACCACTTGTTTTATCTATTTATTATTCATATGTTTTTTTTCTTAATGATGTAGAATTATACTAACATAATACTTAAAACTACATCATGTGATGCAGGGCTCTCCCCAGACGATGGAACAACGGCGCTGCACCAGGGTACTGCTAGTTCAGCGCCGATATACTCTTATTTAATTTTTCCTTTTTTCCCCCCGACAATTTTGCTAAAATGTACTGAAATCCATCAGGGTTTGCAGGGACGTGCCGCATTTTCCAGCGCCATGTTGCTTTTCCTTTGAAATCTCGCAGAGTTGCCTCTATCGCTAGGTTTTGGTGCAAGTCTTACTTCCGGCCACACCTCCCCACCCCATCCCTCACCAGGATAGTATACATTTCTGGGGCCAACCCTATAATGGGTGGCACAGGAATTAGAATTGCTTTCACCTAGAAAATAATTAATTTTGATAAAATATATGTGAAATACACCCAGCACTGGTTTATTTCATTACAGCTGAGTCATATAATTTTGTTAACAGCTCAAAAACTCAGCATTAGTAGTTTCTGTTACTTAAATAATATAGAGTTGTTGCTGTCAAACTATTAAATTTAAAGTTTTAAAGATCAGCCTCCACAATGCTTGACATTAAGTTATATATGGGAGTAAAAAAATAATCGCTGTAAACTATATAGGAAGTAGAATTTCATACAACCCTCGATTGACGTAATGTTTTTATTAACTTGTTTTTCTTTAATAAAATCAATATGCTGTTTCCATGTTAAAGATCAATCACCAGCCCTTGAATTTAGTCTTACAAATTGTGCCCTCTGCCCTCATTATTTGTCTATATACTGCATATATTATACTGAGTGTATGAGGTGTTTTATCTGAAAATGTATTTGGGAGGTTACAGGGTGCCCAAACAGCTCCTAGTTATTAAAGCAGAGATGAAACTCCCTGCAGCGCTGTAGATGGTCAACCCAAAATAAGTTTTTACACCAAATCAATGAAGAAGCGAGTGTGTACGTTCGTCTTCCTTGATATTGATGACATTATTTTCCAACTCAGTTTTTTTTTCCCCCCTGCAGTACTGTGACCAAGGAGGGGAGAAAGAAACAGACTGCAGATCTTCCTTATCATGCAAACACTGCATCTCTATCCATAATGGTCCTGTCATGTCTAAACAGAGTCAACATAACAGAGACCTATGTGTGAGAGCCAAAAAGCTATTACTTTGACAGATAGATGAACCCGGCATTATGCTCAAAGAGGCAGTACACACATATTTCCTCGTGTGAAGGAGTGCAGTTGCAGATATGAAGCAATATGTTTATGTATTTGCATAATGGAAGAGACTGTAGCTGTCACAGCTTATGGAGGTAATAGAGAAAACAAAACATGGAATATTCCACTGTCTTAATGTGTGACATGGCGGCACTTTCTCATTTCTTCATAGATCTTTATCGTGTGTTTAAAGAGATAAACACAGCTGGACTCTTGTTTTCACTACACTTTACACCTTTTGTTTTTCTAGATAAGTGTTGTTCCCAAGCAGTAACTCTGTGGCGAGAAAGTGAGTATTAATACAGAGGCAACCCAACATGTAATACCACTAACAACCACCGGTGGCGCCAGAAACACCGGCTCCAATTGACTCCCATTCAAAACATCAGCTCCTCTCATAACATGTAAAGGTCATATGTTTTCTAGGTGTCACTCTAGTCTTAGTGTATCTGGACCCTCAAATAAATATAATGGTGGTTATTTTGTTAATTGTTCTTCTGCAAATAGTATTTTAGGACAAAAAAAAAAAAAAAAAGAAAATTGTTAACCCGAGATTTTATTCCAGAAAACGTGCTGCTATGATTTTATTTTTACATTTTTTTTTTTAATTTTAAGAAAAACATAACACACATAAGTATAATATCATAACAAACAGATATTAGGGGGAGAGAACAACATTCCATCAGCACCGAGTCCACACATACATCATTGTGCTCATACACACACATTTGTTTTTTCTTCTACGGTAAAGGTTGAGGTCTCATTGCAATTATACAAAATCCAGCCTTACAGTGAAGCGTTTTGACCAATTTTCTGAAAAAATATCAGTTTTACATCTCAATTTAAATGTGATTCTCTCCATAACATACAGATTACACACGACATCAGTCTAATCATTTATAGTAGGTATGTCTCTTTTCAACCGTTTTCTGTTCAGGGCCTTCTACTAGTGGTGGGCGGATCAATACTAAATATCAATACAATCAATATCACGTTGGTATCAGTATTGCATCGATACTTGGACACTATGGAATCGATACTCAAGTTTCAGTTTCCTCTACGTTCAGTTACATATCGGAAGGTTTTGTTTTCATTCATTCATCCATCTTCTATACCCGCTTTATCCTCACTAGGGTCACGGGGGTCGCATGGAGCCTATCCCAGCT
>JAQQZY010000012.1:20563208-20573815 GCA_030068375.1 Ostorhinchus rueppellii
GGAGGGAGTGTATATTTTCAAAATCTCACTTGTGTTGAATTGCCGGAACCATTTTTTCCAAGATCTCCCACCCCACCGTTAAGTACAGTAACTAAGTACTTCTACTTAGTTACTTGCCACCTGTGTATAATATATAAGATAAGATTATAAGACATTATTAGTATTATCCAAGCTATTATATTCTGCATTTTATTTGAACTGGATTTTTATTAGAAAAAGCGTGTGGTGTTTTAATTCTATTATTTTATTTAAGCTTTTTCAATCCACAAAACCCAGACATATGCTCTTCATGAGTACAAACGAACCAAAACACCAATCACAAAATCCAACATGAAACAAACAAACAGAAAAGACTACTCTGAAACTAAACTACTATGAGCTATTTTTTGTTATTATCATTACATTTGTCTGAACTCGTGTACCTTTAGTTGGCCCAGACATTAAAATGAACAAGAAATGGAAGAAAACAAGGGGTGGTCTAATAATTTTTTCCACGACTGTACACTTACAGGTAACTAACACAAGAGCAATGGCCTTAAAATCAAGCAGCACAATGGCCTTTTTGCACTTCACTAGAGAGCAAAACACAATCAGTGATGAAATATGAAACAATAAAAACAGGGAATGGGGGGGTGGACTGTGCCAAAGGCGGCCTTTTTACATTGGTTGGTGTTACACTCTCCCTCCTGTTTCCCTGTCTTCCCTTTTCGCTCTTCCAAGGTGCCAGCCAGATGCCTTGCTCAGCTGGCAGAACTACAGAGCGCGTGAGGGAGCACCAGGGAAAAAGACAATGAAAAGAGAGAGGTTGAGTGAGGGCCAAATAGCGAGTTGGCCTGAGGCGACGGCTCAGCATCGACTCAACAGGAAGGGGATGCTCGTAGTCAACAGACGGCTTCAATAAGGGCCAAACAACTTTACTCAAAAAGGTCATGAAACCTCTGTTGATCTCATGCTTTGTTTTCTACCTGTTTCTAGCAACAAGGGAGTAGGACTCAGGGCTATCAGTTGCTTTGGTAATGCGTTGTCTTAGATAAAGGCATATTTTAGAGAGAGCCGCTACCATCACACACCGAATATAAAGTTGATTTTCTGTTGCTATCATCAAAGGGGACGAAGGAAAAGACGATCAAAATGCGAGTGTGCATGTGTTCTGTGCGTGAAGAAACTTTTATTGATTTACTCTGACGGGATTGTTTTTTAATATTTCAGAAATTCAGCGCTGTGATTTCAGTGTGTGTAATAGTGAAGGTGGCTGGGGTTCAACAGTGAATAAATATAGTACAGGCTTCAGTCAGGGGTGCAGAAACATCCATAAAAAGCAAACATTTCGCCGCTTGCTAATTTACTCGGAGGTACAAACAAAAGGCGAACGCAGAGATACTCCAGTAGTGAGTAGCCCTCAAGCCTCCTACTTCGGCTCTGGAGTGGAATACAGTAAAATAAATATTTCCACCTCTATCGTCATGCTACATCACAGACTTGTGCAGCCACAGCAAAATGCAATGTCGCTTAACTTGCAGGTGGAAACCAAATTAGGTCACAACCAGGCCCGGTTATTCCGGCTGCAGGCAGCACATTCCAGTTAATGTGAAAAAATATATATTCACATATCAATGAACTATTCAGTCTTTAATGGCTTATTTTTTCATGGTGTGTGACACCAAGTGAAAGTTCATAGAAAATTTGAGGAAAATTCAAGAAAATTCGAGTTTCTGACGCTAAAATACAACCTAAAGTACATCAGGTCAAATGGAGGGCTCAGAGCGTGGAGGTGGTTTCCACAGTCAGGGATGATTTGGGGCGTGACTTCAGCTGCCAGACCCAGGTCAGTACATGTGGGAGATTTGAGTACTTCACGCTTCTATCTCCTGACAAGATTTATGGCAATGCTGATCTACTTTTCCAGCAGAACCAAAAGCAGTCAGATTCTTGACAAACTAAAGGTCGCTATCGAAGCCACCTGGACTTCTACAACACCTCAGCGGTGTCACCTCCATGCAGTCATTTGTGCAAAAAGATCAGCCTAGTATTGAGCACATAAATGAACACACTGACATAAATATGTCGTATTTGGAGATTCTTGTCATGAGCTGTAAGCCACTATCAAAACCGAAAAAAACTTTGAAATATTTCACTTATATGACAACACATCTACAATATAGGATTAACATTAAGGGATTGTCACTTTTGTAATGAGTTATGTTTTAGAAAATGGGAGGGGGATGCAACCTCTTCCATTTGATAAGATCCATTATCAGTTCTGTAATGTGCTATTTTTTTTGTCTCAAACTGACAGCACTTGCCTGTTTTGCCTCTTTTAGATGAATTATAAAAGAATGAAAAAAAGATACAGATACATTAGTTAGGTCAAGAGGAGATAGACTTTTAAACCTCACCAACTGCTCTGTGCAGTATCCATCTGCACAAATGTATGGTATAGTTTCCTAGACTTCATTAAGCTTGACGAGACACAACACACGTGTGTTTTTCTTTACAATGAAAATGACCTATGTGTATTCTTTATAACTCAAAGGGGAGGGAAGGGGTATTGTTTTTGGTTTGATTTGTTTGATTGTTAACTATTAAAGGTTGAATTTATACCAAATTGGGTTTATTGATTGTCAGTGACCCAGAATAGAGTTGGTTACATTTTGGGAACAGTAGGTCAAAGCTAAAAAATGTTTTATGAATTTTTAAAATCTATTTTTCGCCGTTAACTTATAATGGGCAATAACTCAATTGTGTGTAGCATGAAAGCTTGTGGTTGAATTCAGACCAAATTGGGTTTGTAGATTGCCCATGACTCACAATAGATGTCGTTACATTTTGGAAAAAATAGGTCAAAGTTGACATTTGTCATGAATTTTTAAGAAATCTTTTTTCCCATTTACTTATAATGGGTGAAATTTCAAAACGTCTGTAGCAGCAAAACTACTGGTTAAATTCATACCAATTTGAGTTTATAGAATGCCAGTGACCCAGAATAGAGTTGGTTACATTTTGGGAAAAGTAGGTCCAAGTTCAATTTTTTTTTTTTTTGAATTTTTAAAATCTATTTTTCTCCATTAACTTATAATGGGCAATACCTCAATTGTGTGTAGCATGAAAACTTGTGGTTGAATTCAGACCAAATTGTGTTCATAGAATGCCCATGAGCCACAATAGATGTTGTTACATATTGTCAGTCAAAGTTGAAATTTTTCATGAATTTAAAAAAAAATCTTTTTTCCCATTTATTTACAATGGGCAAAACTTCAAAAATGACTGTAGCAGCAAAACTACTGGTTAAATTCATACCACTTTGGTTTTATAGATTGGCAGTGACCCAGAATAGACGTCATCATGTTTTGGGAAGGTTAGGTCAAAGTTACATTTTTTTAAAGGAATTTTTTAAGTCTTTTATTTCTCCCATTTACTTACAATGGGCAAAATTTCACATGAATAAAAACATCAATTTTGTTTCATTTTACTTCAAACTTGACACAAATATAGAAGCAGTTGTTATGTTGACATCAGCACACACATATACATGATGACATCAGCTGGATTGATGCCAAAATAAGCTATAAAACATGCGAGGGGCGGGGTTTGTTGTGCCTGGAGCCACTTGTTTTCAGTTGTTATAACTTCTGCTCCTCTACACAGAAGCTTCTTCACATAATTTATAAGAAAAGCAGTTTCTTATTGTTCTCCCTCGTCTTGTAACAACCTTCAGAATATTCTACGACTTAATGATTTTGTCTCCTTTCCCCTTTTTCTTCTTGTTTTTCACATCTTTGACATGTTTGATTTTAATTGTGTATGTTCTGTTGTGCCTCGGTAGACCACAGATCTTATTGTCAAAGGAGTTCCTGGTTAGATAAAGGTCAAGTAAATAAAACAAAAAGAAAAGGGACCTGGTGGAATGACAATAAAAATACAATTAAATTTGTTGAGTTTCTTCAAATTAGTGGACCCCGAGCAGGTCGTAGTCATTTCAGTAAATCAGCAGGGTGGTTTCACTGCAGCAGCACAGCAGGTACCTCAATTAGAAATGTAAATAATAATGTTTGTTTGTGATGACAGTTTTGTGGATTCTTTGATATATTCCATGACTTTTTCTCCTTTCTGACCTGCCGGAACTGCAAACGCTCTGAATTACAAATGAACGATTACCATAAAATTTTAGTGGAAGCTCATTTTTAGGGTGAGTGTTATAAGAGACGTGTGAAGTGAAAATATTTTAACCCATAAAGACCCAAACATCCACTGTCCACCAAAACCATCCACTGATCTAAACTGTTTAATACCTGTTGATCCACTCATCTGAGAAATAATTGGTGTAAAATAAAGTTTTTCATCTTTTCATGGTCAGATATGACGCATTCGGATGCTCAGAGGCTCTGTAGTTACCATGGAAACACTGTCATCTTCTACAACACTGATTCACCCGTAAAACTCATGGAGTTTGATAAATAACAGCGGATGGACATGCTTGTTAATGATAAGATTTGCAGAAAAAGCCACTTTTTCTTCAGTTTTCTCTGTTTCTGATACAATAACCCTCAACTTTAATCTGAGCTTTAATGAAAATCTACATAATCAGTGAATTAAATAAAGTAAAATACCAGATTTTTACCAAGAAATGCAAAAATATAGAGAATAATATTACAATAAATGGTGATAAATCAGTTAAAATAGTGAAAACTTCATTTTGGAGCTGACACAAAAATAGCACTGGGTCTTTATGGGTGAAGAGTAGAAATGACCAGAGGTCACTGGGCAGCACTAGTCTTGTGTGAAATGAGCTTTTTAATCATAATCATTACCATTTTTGATCATAATCTCAACTTTACTCTGAGCTTTTATGAACGTCTACATCAGAGGTGTCAAACATGCGGCCTGGGGTCCAAATCCGGTCCGCCAAAGGGTCCAATCTGGCCCCTGATGAATTTGTAAAATATAAAAATGACACTGAAGACATTAATCAATTTAGTTCAGGTTCCATATACAGATCAATTTAATCTCAAGTGGGTCGGGTCAGTAAAATACTATCAAAATAACCTATAAATACCCACACCTCCAAATTTTTCTCTTTGTAAATGTTAATGTTTTCCTGTCATTTTCCTGTATTTACACTAAAACAAACTGTCATCTCACAAAAATGCAAATAACCTGAACAAATACGAACATTTTGAAACATCTGAGGTGCAGTTTTAACAATAGTTTTGCCTGTTATGAAATGTTTTGTGTATTTGTAGATCCACTTCTATCTGTACGTTATAATGCACATGTGGAAATGATAAACGGAAATATAATATTGTTAAAATTGCACTTAGTTTTCTCAGGACATTTCAGTTATTTCATGTTATTTACATTATTATAGAAGATAGTTGGTAAACATTTTCATCACATGATTTTACTTTTTTCACTCAAACATAGAAGAAAAAAAAGTTTGGAGTTGATATTATTTAAATATCATTATATTATGAATTCACTGATCTGGCCCACTGCAGATCAAATTTGGTTTAGTGTGGCCCCTGAACTAAAATGAGTTTGACACCCCTGGTCTACATGGTCAGTGAATTAAATGTAGGAAAACACCTGATTTATACTGTATAAATTTATAAATTTTAAAATTTATAAATTTATATAAATTTATACTATAAAACATGAAATACAGAGGATATTATGTCAATAAATGGTGATAAATCACTTAAGGTTAAATATAGAGAAAAATTCATTTAGGAACTACTCAGTGTTTCCTATACATTCATTTATTCATGGCAGCCGAATAAATCATTACCACCATATATATATATATATATATATATATATATATTTCCGCTTCTGGCTCGACTTCACTCATAAAAGTATTGTAATATAGATAGTCATGACAATTCCAGTGCAGTAGGTAGCGGTATAAATCATCACTCCGCTAATAAAACCAAAGAAGAAGAAGAAGAAAAAGAGAAGAAGAAGAAGAGAAGAAAAAGAAAAAAAGAAGAAAAAGAAGAAAAGAAAAGGACCAGGGTAGGTAAAACAGTGGTGTGAACAGCTCTAACTCATGTCTGTTCATTTCGGTGGCAGTTCAACATGTGCACAGACATTAACACGCACTGTTAGCAGCGTTAGCGTTAGCCAACAGGCTAGCCACATCACACTTGTTGAGCTGCTGCCGCTTAGCCGGCGCTGTAAGTAGCGCGGTTCTGCTCGTTAGTAATGATTCACCTGTATCCAACGAAAGTGTTCAAGTGTTAAAACTCATGCGTTTTTCTTAGTCGTACCCCCCCACCCCCCATGACCCCACTACCACAAATAGATTCCTGTCCTGTGGGAAACACTGCTGCTATAAAAGTAACAGCGGGCTCTTGTGGGTTAAAGGGAGTACAGCGGTCCCTCGTTCATCACGGGGGTTACGTTGTAAAAACAGCCCGCAATAGGTGAAATCTGCAAAGTCGACAGGTTTATTTTTGATTGATTTGAATGATTTTATATGTTTTAAGGCTGTAAAACCCCTCAACACACACTTTTCTTAGACAGGCAATAACGTTTTCTTACATAAAATACAAACAAAAAAAAACAAAACAAAAAAAACATGCAAATTGCACTAAAAAAAATCCGTGAAACAGCGAGACCGCTACAGGTGAACCGCCATATAATGAGGGACCACTGTAGTCTCAATTTTTCTTTGCTTTTACAGCCTAAACAAGGCTCAAATCCAAGCCTTATAGCCTTACAAATGAGCCTCAGGTGATGTGATGGATGTTTCACAGTTAAAACCTGGGGGTCATTACTTGCCTATTTGTCTTATCCTACCTGACCTTTATCTGCTTTAGCAGTTCAGTGAGTAAAAAATGGAAATTCCCTTCAATCAAGCTGGAACCAGATTGCCTTTCCTGATATTAATCCTCGTCACACGTAACAGAGAATCACTTGAACCGGAATGTTTGACTGATGTACTCTTGCTTCCTGCCTGTCTCTGTGTCTTTATGCCTTCCTGAACAGCCCTGTCACACAGACTGACTTTAAAGTTCCCTCATCTGTCTCATTCCATCCCCCCTGTTGTTATCTTGAGGGTAAAAATAAGAAGAAAAGAAGGGAGAGAACACAGCGTAACCCCTCTAGCTATGTCCTTCTTACCAGCACCCCCCCCCCCCCTCCACCCCCCCTCCTCTCAGCTGATCGATACGTCGCTATAGGGATAGCCGTGGAAGTTCAGATCAATCTAACTGCTGCTGCTAGCAACCGTACTGCAGGAAGGGCATAGTGAAGACATAAGTGCATGACAGCACCAGAGAGTGTGGAATAAAAATAAATAAATAAAAGGAGACAGTAAAGGGAAAAGAATGGGAGGAGGGCAGCGAAAGTACGACAGAATCATAACTTCCAAAGCGAAAGCAGGGGCTGCATAAAAACCAAGCACGTGAATGGAGAAGATGAGAGAAATAGGTTTGGGGATAATGTGATTCAGGAGTATTTATTTTTGGCACTTCGCTCACTTCGGATAGTGCCAAATGTGGGTCAAAAGAGAGCAAGGGTTTAAAAATAATTAACTGGGACCTAGTTTGCGCAAGCACCTGCGTAAACCCACGGTGGGTTCTTTTTATTTGTTGATTTTTTTCCTCGAAAGAACCGAGTAGTTTCGTTACCTGAGACGGTGTGTCAGGAGAATTACTGAGTTGTGAATGTCAAGGGCTCAAGATGGAAAAATGGACAAACGGGTCGTTCACAAGTCCACAAATAGAATGATTCATAATCAGAACAGGGGGTGCGTTTCAATTAATAATTATACAGTCGTATGTAAAAATGGATGCTGGTGTATTTCACATTATCACTTTTTTTTACTGCATCGTGTTTATTTATACAATATATTTTATGTTTTATACTTTGGATTATATACATAAGTCTTTTCTCTTTCTTTTCAACTGTGTGTTTATACCATGCATTTGTATCTACAATGGGTTTTTTTCTGTCTTTTTTTTTTTTTTTTTTTTTATATTATCGCAACACTGTAATGGTATCCTAATCCAATGACAATAAAACCACCTGGGTTCTATTCTATTCTATTCTGTTCTATTCTATTCTATTCTATTCTGTTCTATCAATATGAACTGCATGGCTTTACTGAGTTTAAAATAAACAACAATGCTTTGTTGTAAAATATCACAAAAAAATCATTAAAAAAAAAGAGTATTCATTTATTTATTTTTGTCATTATTATTTTTATAGAAATTCTGCATTAAATATAAATGACCAAATTACATCTGTGACTTATTAATCCTGACTATTTGGCCTGATGGGTGATTACAGCATCAAATATCATTACCTGAATGACTAATGATGATCAATAATCATTGGATAATAACTAAACACACTTTAGGCACCAAATAGTTCTATGTTTTCAGCAAAAAGTCATTTGTTTATTCATGAATAATGCTAAATGGATAAAGAGTTACCTTCAGGGCAGCTTTGACCCATAAGTTTGGAGAACCATCGTGTGATTTAAGGGTCATCAGTTCAATTCCTCGGCCCAGCAGAGACTGTGTTGGCTGATGTGCCCCTGAGCAAGGCACTTAACCTGCTATTTACTCCTCCTACTCTTAGAAATAGCAGCTCACTGCTCCTAGTCTGCAGTGTGTGCTGTGTTCGTGCGTGTTCGGCGAGCGATGGGTTTATTTCATTGTGTGATGCATGTCCAAGTGTAAAACACACTGACACATAAAGATAATTAATTCATTTGCACAGGAAAAGAGCCGATGAATAGGACGTATTCAAATCTTATTCTTGGTAAATGATGTATATTACCTTTTAAATAAATAAATAAAAATCTTAAATGGATTAAAAAAAAGAGCCGTGTCCTTGTAACAGTAAAAAAGACCAACTCGAGAGCTTTCATCAGGTATATTTCTACCATTTCAACCAAATCTCTTCACAATTTGACGAATACATTTGTGCTCATAAGTTTACATTCCTTAACAGAATTTATGGTTGTTCTTCCATTTTTCAGAAAATACGAACGATAACACAAAAACATTCCTTTCACTCATGGCTAGTGCTTGGAGGAAGCCATTTATTATCAAATAAATATGTTTGCGCTTTTTATTTTTTTAAATTTTTTATTTAGATATTTACATTTTTATATATATGTAAGGAAGTAAGGGAAGATAAATGAACAATGACAAGTTTTTCATTGTGTGTGAATATATGTGTGTCCATGTGTGCATGTGTGTGCGCGTGAAGACAGGTATACGTACGCGTGTACATATACAGGTGTTCATATATATGGCTGCATGTATATTATTTTCTTTCCTTTCTCCCCCTTTTTTGTATTTTATTATATATATACATTTTTAGCTAGGTTATCTCTTTTTGGTAGTACATTTTCTATACATTACTGACATTGAAGCCTGAAATGTTAACTACTCATTGTCCAAAAATAAAAAATTAAAAAACAAAAAAATAAATTCCACAAAACTTCATGCATGAATTGCGAGAGCCTTAATCAAGATTTTTTTTTCCCCTGAGTGGTTTTATTCCTCTTTAGGCATGAAAAAAAAAAAAAAAAACCATGCCACTGAAATTTTTTTATGAACCTATTTTTCCAAAAACTTCCACTCGGCTTGACACCATACATTTAATTTAATACATTAAGCAAATAAACCTGATTTTACTCATATATCATGTGAAAACTATGAAATAAAAACATTTTGATAATGCAAATCTGCTCTACATACTCACTACTCACTTCATGGAGATAATATGCCAAAAAACAAAAAAAAACCCTTTATGTTTAAAAAAAAAAAAAAAGTTGATTGTAGTTTAATAAGAATAGCAAAAGTTTATCTCCAACAGTAAAGTTACATAATGCATTGCAAGGTATGGGATGATGCACAAACATCCACTGTGTTGGCTGATATGGAACTAAAACAACAAAACCCATGAATATAGAAGAAAACAGCTGTAGAATAACTGTCCACTGTAGTGACCAGTATACATGAAAAGGTTAAAGCACAAGTAAATAGAATACAATATAAATACCATAAAGAGAACTCACACGGAAAATATATATTTGTTTGTACCAAGAAAAACTACAGCAGTATAATATCGATTACTGGCGATTATTTTGGTCAATATTGAAATTGTGATAATTCAAACAATTCATTTTCAGTTTCACAATGCATTTATTCAGCATTTCTCTCTCTCAAAAAACACTTTGTTAATGATTCTTTAGGAAAAACATTCAAATGGACAAAACATTTTGGCTCCAAATATGTACTTTACAGCTGTTTTGGAATGAAACTGAATGTATTGCGCATCCGTGTCTCAGAAATTGTGGAGAGAAAAACAGAAAATAAATCATTTCAACTTGATTATATGAGTTTTGAGATCGTTTGACAACAAAATCGAAATTGTGATCAAAATTAGATTAAAATGGGCGACACGGTGGTGCAGTGGTTAGCACTCGTGTCTCACAGTCCACAAGAAGGACCCGGGTTCGATTCCCGGGCGGGACCATGGGACCTTTCTGTGTGGAGTTTGCATGTTCTTCCCGTGTCTGCGTGGGTTTTGTCCGGGTACTCTGGCTCCTCCCACAATCCAAAGACATGCACTGATAGGTTAATGGG
>JAQQZY010000012.1:20704756-20718120 GCA_030068375.1 Ostorhinchus rueppellii
ATAGATAGATAGATAGATAGATAGATAGATAGATAGATAGATAGATAGATAGATAGATAGATAGATAGATAATTTTTTTGTTTGTTTTTGGCTAAAATTCAATTGTTTCTTTAATCACTGAACATTTTCCTGTACTGTGTTGCAAATAAACATTAATTTCAAACCACATTGAGTCAATATAATGTATATTATTATGGACGGAGGCAGAAAAGCCAGGTTGAGATCACTGCACAAAGTGAGAATTTATACATGCACATATAGACAGATACATATGTGATATCATTCATTCATTCAGTCATCTTCCAAACCTGCTTTATCCTCACTAGGGTCACTTGGAGCCTATCCCAGCTATGTAAGGGTGAAGGGGGGGGTACACCCTGGACATGTTTCCAGTTCATCGCAGGGCTGACACGTACAGTATGTGATATCCTTCTTTGAATTGTCATATTCCTACTCAGCACATGTACAGACCATACTGTGCATTCCGGTCAGATTTCAGAACATAATGTACACTTTAATCCTGATTGACCCTGAAGCTTAGATGTAAATGTCACATCCCAAAAAGTACCAAGACAATCAGAGAGCAAATAGGTCGACCCAAAGGGCAACGGAGATTTAGCTCAATAGGTAATGGATCGGATTAAACCGCAGAGGACTGGGGTTTGATTTCTGGTCAAAGCAGCATTTTTTTCTGCACTTTCAAATAAGGGAGGGCAGTAGTTTGACAATAAATAAAAAAAAACAAAAACAGTACTTCACATTATCTGCACGGAGGTATTTCTATTTATTTGTATTTACTTTTTAGGCACAGGACAGTGTGTACTGGCATTAGTTGCAAAAAATAAGATGTATGCACCAGATTTAGCAGAGAAGCTAATTTCCGCCTGTCATCCTGGACAAACGACCGACATAATAAAACATCACAAAGATTATGAAGTATTAATATACTTGGAGATATTGGAAAGTTTGCTCAGGTTGAACGGTTACAGCCAAATACATAAAAAGGGGCTTACATTCTAAAAATACAATAATATTCCCAAGAATAAGAAGAAAATACAAAATAAAGAAGACAGAGGAGAAAAATAAATCATTTAATAACTACAGTGTGATTAACTACAGTGTTTCCATTATAATTACCTGGACCGTAATGGACTTATGTGCACTTTTGCAATCAATTAGAAACGTTTTGACAGTTTAACACAACTCTAAGGCATCTGCGTAAAATAAGACTCACTGTTCATCAGGTTTCTAACAGCCTGTAGCAGTCATAATCAAAACAATCAGTTTATCACGAATGTACATTCAATAAATTCACTAGTAATGGACGATGCATTCCCTGTACTATAGAGTCAGTTTATCGAGAGTGACATGGAAATAGAAATAAATCCCTATAAGGTGAGACAAAAAGTAAATACATCATTAAAGAAAATACTAACATTGACTTACGAGAACTATTTGACAGTATTTCTCCAGCAGCAGCAAAAAAAACTTCCGCAAATGATCCAACGATACAGACTAAAACCAAACACTGGCCAGATGCTAAAGTGTCTGTTGCTAAGCTAGCAGGACCAACAAGACCTCCACAATTCAGGTGCCTAATGCTGTTTTTCTCTTCTTGTTTGTCTTCTGTTTTATTTGTTTTCTGTGCTGTTTTTGGAAGTGGTGTCAGTTGTTGTTGAGATGAACACAGTCTTTATCACTCCTGCATCCTAAATAGCACTGCTCTTCGGTTTGTCAGTAACTCGCTGCAGTGCAGCACTGCCCTCCCTGGTTCTTAATAGAAAAATCTAATCAAGAATCACAACTTAGCTTCCAGGGAGGGCTGGTGATGGTCATGTCCTAAATAATAAAATATTTGGCTGCAAGAATAAAATATGCATCAATCTCATAGAAGTTGACACCCTGTTTGTGGTGTTAAATTATGAGAATAACTGCAGACAAAAAAAAAGGAAATACTAACACTGACTTACGATAACTATTTGTCAGTATTTCTCCAACAGCAGCAGCAAAAAAAAAAAAAAAAAAAACTTCCACAAATTATCCAATGATACAGACTAACCAAACACTTGACACATGCTAAAGTGTCTGTCACTAAGCTAGCAACGTATATAACTAACTATACTGCTACAAACACATAGCTTAGTGCAACATGCCATAATTACATCTGTAAATAGGCCTCTTAAAATGAATGTTAGCTGAAAAGGGAAGCTCTGACAGTGCTCTAATTTATTTTTTAATTACGTGACCTGTATGAAAGGTAGATCATATGCAAAATTAATTTCAATCAAATGTACTATACATCTCAAATGTAATGAATAGATTAATAATCAACTCATCAGACTTTGTGTATAATAGTGGTGTGTGCATAGATAACTCGCACCGGTCATGTCAGCAATTCTCTTTTTATAGTACAATAGTGGTTAGTCGAAGAAAGAGTTATTTATTTCATGTTTAGTATTTTTGGGAAACAGGATGTACTCTCTCACTGATGACAAAATCTGTATTCAATCCCAAAATCAGAATAAATTAAGCTGTTATATCAGAAAGAATTCCCTTGACAATTGACGGCATAAGAGGCAGAACCACCAGGCTCAGAAACAGCTGCTCCCCGACTCAAACCACAACTGAGCAACAACCTCACAGGGCAGCTGTGGCCTAGATGGCTGGAGAGTCTGCTTGTGACTGAAGGGTTGCTGGTTTGATTCCCTGGACTGGGGGAAAGTTATTGGCTGATGCACCCTTGAGGAAGGGACTTAACCCCCCCCTTTGCTCACTGGGCGCCTAATCTGGAAAGCCCACTGCTCCTAGCATGGAGTGTGTGTCATGCATGATGCTCTAGTGATGAGGTAAAGGAAGAAGACACATTTTGGTGTGTGGTACATGTTTACGTTTGTACTGACAAAATAAAGATTCTATTATGTGCAACGAGAACACTACACCATAGCTACGCAGTCTACTTACACAATATAAAGTGCAATTACAATAATACTATTTCCATTTTCTCCTCCTCTATGTTTATTTATTTATTATTATTCATATCTGGACTTTGCTCTATTTTTTTTCTATTTTAAAAGTGTGTGCTCTGTTTTCTATTTTTTTCTATTTTAAGTGTGCGTCGTTTTCTATTTTTTTCTATTTTTAAAGTGTGTGCTCTGTTTTCTATTTTTTCTATTTTTAAAGTGTGTGCTCTGTTTTCTATTATTTTTTCTACTTTAAATGTCCATTTCATTTCACTATCGATCCTGTGCATTGTAATTTTATTCATACCAATACTGAATGACAAAGAATCTTGAAACGTAACTTGTAGAGCGATTTGGTCTGCATTTTACCCATCCTGATACACCTAGAATTTAGCATTAGCAATTAGCATTAGGTACGGTGAGCTGCCATTGAAGCGGCTCAGAGACCCGACTCCCCAACCCCCATCCCCTCCCTCTGCTGCCGCCACCAGACTAGTATAAATTTCTGGGGAGAACCCTGAAGTTCAATATTAAAGTAAATACAACTTAATAAACATGGATGACATAAATAATAAGAAATATTAGCAAATAAATCTACAAATACAGGGGATATGACGATATGGATACTGACCTTTCCCCTGAGACAATATGCAAAAAAGAGGACGGCTACAGGCACACATGGAATTCATACACAAACACAACAGAAGAAGAGGTGGGTGTGGCTGGAGGACTAACACCACAAACAGGCTGTGCAATAAGCAAGACACAATGTATGTATAAACTGCAGAAGAAAACGACAATTTAACCCAACTTTGTGTAATTCTATAATGACGAATACATACTGAACGGGTTACACATGTATCTGTAAAAGCATTTCCAAACTTTCCGAGAAAGCGCAGAATCCAAAATATGCAAGACTTTTAAGTACAAGATTAGAAGCAGAGTTGTTTTCCCCTGATGTTTTGTAGCTACCGACGGAATTTCGGAAACCTCTACACCATAACAAATTTGAACCCAAACTAACCCAAACTCATTCCTCTGAACTCTCTGAGCTCATGGAAAAGCAGCTTCTGGTTCATGATTAAAACCACACGCCATTCCCTTCTCGCCTTCTGTCTTTTGTTTCTCTTCTGATGTGACCTGTTCATATAAATATACACACATACACAACACTCTGGGAGCTGAGTAGTCAGCACACTGGTAGATACACACACACCGACCTACTTACCCTGACAGCCGCAAGTGGTATTGCATGCCCAGCCCGGAAAACTGTGGCGGTATTGATATGCTATTTATAATTTCTTTTTTGCATAAATTACATTAGTCAAAATGGGAAAGAGGAGAGAAGTGGGAGAAGGGCAAAGGCAACCTAGTTTGCGCTGTGTGCTAGGAAGTCTTATTGGATTTGTCTTGCCTTCTTTCTTTCTCTTCGTCTTTTTAAAACCATGGATCACACAGTCTGACTAATGAAGGTGAGTTGGGCAGCGTTGTGCTTCGGTTTGTGTAGGAGTTTTGTTATTTATTTTTTCCCCCCCGTGTGTACTGACAAACCAGCATCAACAAGTCTCGGCGGAATGACAGGCTTTTGTCATTGGCAGCGAGAGAGCTCTTATGTTATGTGACCAAACACTCACAGATCAAGTGTCCATGTATTGACTTTGACCGAGACTAATGACAGCGGGGAGAGTGAAATACTGCGGCCCACATGCTGCTAATTGGCTTAAAGTCTGAAGTGTCCACGCCTGATTGGGTGGATAAAGGTATACACTTCATGACACGGTGGCTTAGTCATGGGGATGCACTTTCAAAAGACAAACAACAGAGTGGGATGTTGCTCATCTCTTAGCATTAAAGACTTTACGGCAACATCATTCCCTGTAAACCATTTTCTTCCTGTATCTCATGTGGAGCATATGTTGTCCCCCGCTATGTTCAGACACTTGAATGAGTATTATCTACCATGTAAAGGGCTAATATTTTTTATTATCTGGAATGAATTTGGTTTCAACGCTTCTAAAATTCTCTTTTCTCGCACTCTGCTCAGGCATAAACCTACTCTGCGGCAAATGGTACTCACCTCAACAAAGAGCCCGGGAGCCAGCACATAAGAAGCACACATTAGTGCTGCTGCAGCATGACTGGATTTTTGCAAGCTCTGTTGTAGAGCATTTGAAAATGATGCATTCAAGCGACCTTGACCAATTCTGCGGTCTACTCTAACCGAGGAAGATGGGATATAAAATTCAATGTGCTATATGTCAGCAGGCATCTAATAAAAACTTAGATCTTAGGTTCTTGAACTTGATCAAAAATAGGTCACATTAGACTTCTGCTTGGTTGAAATATTTCAGAGGAGCGTCTTATTGACTGGGCTTCCAAGCCTTTCTGTGGATGCCAAACTTCCTGTTTTGGTTGCAAACTTGAAATTTTTAAAGCCTCGACTCTGAACTATTAGGTTCAACATGGGACCGAATTGAAATGCTCACTTTTCATTTTGACTTCATTCCATCTTAAATGAACGATGTGCCCTTTCCATATAAACACAGCTGCCCTCCTGCCAAGGTACCAAAACAGAGCTCAGTAGGTTGCACGATCCAAACCAGGAAACCAATTCACTTATCAGCTCTCTCCATCAGCCACTGAATTACAGGAAACGTCTGCCAAATGCATCTAAACCCTGATCACTCTCACTCTGCTCAACCTCCCAGCTTTGACTGCTGCACACAGCCTGAAACGAATTGGAGAGGAATGAAAGAGAGGAGGAAAAAAAACAAAAAGCCAAAAAAAAAAAAAAAAGCAGTCATTTATAGTTTAATAATAGTGCTGATGACTGAAATTGGACAAAACATTTGTTGGGATTAATTCTGCTGATTTATTCACATCAATTTGAATAGTGATGGAGAGGATGGAAACTGGAGGTATCAGTCAGTGCATTCCCTCTTTTGATTCCCTGTCCTTTCACTTTCATTGTGTAAGCGGTGTGAGCAAACACATGCCTGCTGATGGTCGTCATTGCCAGGTTCAATAAAGCAATCATCGCTGAAAAATGGCAAACTTTCATTTCATCCCGTACCTCTGCATCTCAGTGCCACAGGGGCCATTTTAAGATGTGAAATTTAATCAAGGCAATAGCAAAGCGAGTAGAAGTTTCACCCTAATCAGAGTTGAGAGGGTTATTATTTTCGTGCCGTTTTTCGCCCTACAGTAGAGTATATCCCACTCCATCATTTCACCTCAAATACCGCCTCTTCCCGGGTAGCTTTTTGCAAGAGGACAGACCAGAGGGTTGGGAAAGAGCCCACCTTAGGGTCACCAATCATGTGGAGGACTTGTACATAACTCTGTCACATCCTGACACCTCCCCGTTCAAATGGGAGAGGAATGGCTGGCATAAATCGCAGCCAGAGGCCGCCCAATCAATAGGCTGCCCAACTGACTGACGTGACATTTGTCATATCGGGCCTGCTCGCTTTCCTGTACCTGCTAAAGATAGCGACTACTTCCGGCATTTCCGTCTCAGAGTACAACCAGCATGAAATGATGGTATGTTTATGACAGAAAAACAACAACAACAACAACAAAAAACCCTTGAGAGGCATGATTTTGATTCTGATTTGGTGACACTTTTCATTAGGCTTGTGGAACTGAAACCAGATTTCTCATCTTGCACTTTACAGCATTCAAATGATCGCAATTCCTGAACCATTTTTGCTATCCACAAAGTTCAAATGGCGTCAGAAAGCTGAGATTCTGAGCTTTCCGACACTATATGACACTTTGCAACAGCAACGCAGGACTCTATTACAAGTAGAAAGGAACCATTTCAGAAATAAAAAATAAATAAATAAAAAATATGAAGCCATAATATTGATACTGAATGTTGAAGACCAAAAATAGGTGTTTAAGCAGATGTAAAACAATTGCAGTGGTTTCTGGTAATAAAGGTGCTAAAAATCTTCCAGTCCATTTTTGTTTTTTTGTTTTTTTTGTTTTGTTTTTTTTTATTAAAACACACTGTTTTAAGCATTTATTTTTATAATAATCATAATGAATGGCCACATATTGAAAGTTAAGTTCTTCCTAAAAACAAAGGCGCAAAAGAATTGGCAAAAAAACCCCAAAAATTTATTGCAAAGAAAACATGAAGACATCTTGGCGGGCTGTTACAATGGCAGTCTTAAAAGGGTTCATCATTGTGTAGTGTTTAAATACTGATAAGACTTGGCTTTTTGCGTTTCTCTGCTTGTACTGTTTTGCCTTTCCATGCTACGTTGATGTTTTGTACAACTGGCAGAGTGATAGATCTTGGAAGAAATAGATAGAGTACTTGTTTTTATTCAGACGTCTTTTTTTTTTTTTGGGTTCAGTGGTCCGAGAGGTACTCCATAATTGCTCCCACTTTTACTGGATTACAGATGTTAAATGCTCTGCACATTCTTTTCATTTAATCTATTAATGCGGCTTAATAATTGATACACTGCCTCTTCGGCTGTGGTCTTGGCCCATAATCAATTAGTCATTATAATGAGCGGGGCCAAGAAGCCAGACCAGAAGATTCACTCTGAACTTATTGGAACACTGAGCTCAGAACAGTATGGCTTGATTTTGACCTTAATGTCATGAGGAAAGAGCTTTGAATTCATGACATTTCCTGTACCCTTGAGATGAGATCTTTACTTCATCAATTAAATCAATCTCCCAGTTTAACTGTCAGAAAAACACCCATTTCACAATGATCGTCACTGTGCAAAGCCATCATTAGCAAGGTCATTTTTTTGCTGAGGTGTAAAGAGCACAGTATCTATTTTTCAGTCTCTACATGGGAATACAAGAAAGAGAAAATACAAACATCATGCACAGTGCTGATAATTTCATATGTACATTATAATATGCCACTTTATCTTGCTAATAAAACATACTGAACACTCGTAAAGCGTTTTATGAAAGCCAGTTTTAGGCAAAACAATCCACTGGTTTGGAGTACATTCTGTTAGTAGGTGGTGGTATAAGCAGTGTTGTGCACACCTGTTATAAAATAGTAGGAACACATAATTTAATTGCCTGTATTTGCATTTTATGTGAATATCTCAAAAGATGCCATGGGAACAGCCAACCAATCATGTGGATGAAATGCCTGCTCCATCAGAAGATGATTCCATGCAAAATTCAAGTTCCTTTAAAGAAATATTTCAGATTTGGTTGTGCGTGCGTGTGTGTGTGTGTATGTGTGTGTATGTGTGTGTGTGTGTGTGTGTGTGGGGGGGGGGGGGGGGGGCAGTTTTATTTGCAAGCTAATGGTAGCTCGTGTTTGCTATGATGTTCGGTACAGATAAACTTGAGAGAGTGTAACAGGGTATCTGAGGAAAAAGTATCCAAATTAAGGCTGTCAAAATTAACACACTGATGTTGGTTAATCCATCCTCATGATTAAACCAATTTAACTTTTTACGCAATTAACCCATCTGTAGCGCAGAATGACTCCTGAACCTCTCTGACAACACATTTGAGGCAGTTTGTCCAAGTAGAGTTAGAGCATGGGTGGGCAATCCTGGTCCTCGAGGGCCCGTATCCTGCATGTTTTAGATGTTTCCCTCTTCCAGCACACCTGACAGTCATTATCAGACTTCTACAGAGTTTGATGATAGGCTCATCATTTGAATCAGGCGTGTTGGAAGAGGGACACATCTAAAACATGTAGGATACCGGTCCTCAAGGACCAGGATTGCCCACCCCTGAGTTAAGAGTCACACACAGTCGCAGCAGAACCAACCCATAAAAATGGAAGACACTAAACAGTACATTGGCCTCAGGATGGAAATATGAGGACAAAAAAACACAAGACGGAACAGTTGTTTCAAGTTGGTTGATTGAAACTTGTGTTTAATAAACACAAGTGCACATACATTCCCTTGTCTCGAATTTGTTTGCTTATGCAAAACGAAGTGTGATTAATATGGATTAAAAATGAATGCTATTTAATTGTGATTAATCAAAATTAATCCACAGTAACACTGTGATTAATCATCTATTCATTCATTTATCTTCTGAACCCATTTAATCCTTACTAGGGTCATGGGGGTCACATGGAGCCTATCCCAGCTACTTAAGGGGGAAGGTGGGGTACACCCTGGACAAGTCGCCAGCCAGCCAGATCAACCAATGAACCTATCAGAGCATGTCTTTGGATGGTGGAAGGAGCCAGAGTACCCGAAGAGAACCCACGCAGACATGGGGAGAACATCCAAACTCCACACCGAAAGGTCCCACCCCAATCATTTTAATCCAAATACACAGTTGTTATCATGGATGCAGTTAACCAACAAATGATGGCTTCCCAGAACAAAACACTCATGTGAGTATATAAGCATGCGGAAGGTACAAACCTGCCACCAACCAACATTTTTTTATGCATGTATTAAAATACAGCGATAGTAACATAAAATCGAAATTTGATTAAAATAATCAAGACCAGATGTTAGGTCTTATCTCTGGAAGAGGACTGCTTGAGGAACACGTCCGCCCAAATGTCAGCCATATTGTTTAATCTGCAGGTGGCAAACACGAAGAGCAAATTATCTGCTGATTCTTTGGAGACGAGTGCGACCAAACAAACATTAATTACTCATACGCTGATTCTCGACAAGACTCTCAGTCATTATTTACAGCGTATCACCAGCTGCATTGTGAGTCTTACTGAAAGGTTAATGAAGAACGGAGCAATGTGAAGACCGCCCATGCCTCCTGCCATTCCTCTGCTGCATCTCGTGTTTTGTTGGCGTTTGTGTGTTTGCATGCATCTCGTCAGGTGGCTGCAACAGACGCGGGTGTGCCTGCCATTTCTTAATTATTGATAATGAAGCCCACTGAGACTGCAGTGAAAGATGAAGGGGAAATGGCAAACTGATGCAGTCAGACATAATAACAATACAAGCCACGATGGGGCTGTAATGAGAACAATTACACCACTACACCCTCACCAGCTTCAACAATACAACTTATTCTGCCATTACGGGAGTCTGTTTCTGTATGATTGTCATCCTTCTCTTCATCCCAGACATCTTTTTATTGTCTGTGAAACGCCTTTATCATCAATGACACCTCCACATCAATGTTTCCTCCTCTACCGCTTTAACAAAACCCAATATGCACTGTCCCCCCAGCAGGTGGCATGAATAATTCTGACAGAAGTTGGGGGTGTGATGATTCCAAACTCACAAACAGCAAACAAGCGATGCAGAAAACACACAACACTCGCCGTGCCACATCAAACAATCCCTGTGACCTTCTCCTCCTTGGGGGAGACACTTTTACATCCCAGCACTCATTAAATCCCCCTGAGGTTTACAGCCATGATAAAGCAAACAAATGGCTCGTAATCACAGCGGTAATAAGCGGAGGGGTTGTCATTAGAGATGCTATTCATCCCATATGGACTGCCTCACCGAGAGCGGCGGACCCTTCTCTTATTGTGCCAAAGTGACTTATTGTCTCTGGCAAAGAAACGACAGATCGTCCTTGCCTGTATGGGGGCTTATCCTCAAAGCTTGGCCGCCCACTCGCCTTGTTTGGAAAGCTTTATTAAAGCCCAGTCTGGACTGACTCTAGGCTATATATGCAAGTCTCTGTATACTGTGATCAACCGCAGGCCTGTAACTTTCATTTCCACTCATAACAGCATAAGGAAGCAGGCAGAGTGAAGGATTATGGAGCCAGTGCCTGGTCTAGGCTTCATGGCATGGCCTATTAGAGCTGGCAGGGGCTGGAATGACGTCCTGCTCTCACACATTTGCCAGGCTAAAATTGGACTGAGCTGAAGATAATGAATAGGTACAGAAAGTTATGCAAAGCCTGAGAGGGTTTCTGTAGAACTCCAGGGGTATTTGAAAAATAATATGCTCCAGAGATTACATTATTGTACACATATTACTGTTGCAATGTTACTTATGAGAGTCCACATAGTTAATATATTGGCTTTTTATTAGTCCCGATACAAAAATATATGACTGTTTGATACTGAATGACCATAATCCACCAAATGCATTTTTATCTGCAGCAACTAATTTAATTTTGTGAAAATTAACTGTGAATCCTGAATCATTTTCAGTCACTTCTTTGTCATTATGAAGCACTAATTGCTGCTTTATTAACCTCAATAACCCTTTGACAACTACAACAGGGTTCCCACTCTTTCCCGGAAATTATTTTCCAGGACATTTTCAGGTTATCACGTCTTACACTAATCCATTCCCAGTCATTGTTTGGAAGTGTTCTTTTCGACTGTTCTCACCCAGATTGTTTTTATGTTTATTACTCAGATATTTGATGTGTAGTCTATGGCTATGATTTATCTATGAAAAATAATTATGAAAAATGTATCATTGGTGGTGTAGTGGTCCCTGGAGAAGTGGGTATACTCTCAATTTTTGCTCTTTTTTTTTTTTCTTAAGTAGTCCAAAAAAATCAACTGGGGTGGCACTGGCATCTGACGTGTCCAATCCGGTTCCAGAAGTGGCCAGCATAAAGCAAAGCTCTGGCTCTGGCACTAAGCTAGCAATATATTTTCCTCAGCATGGCCCACCCTACTCTGCCTTTGATTGGTTAACTTTTAGGCTTGAGCCAATCTAATCAGTGACAGTACCAAGTACTAGCCAATTAGAGGCAGAGTAGGGCGGGTCATGGATTCACCATTTTTGGGGAAAACATGGGCAGTTTGGCTCAGATACCACTGAATACGCATCAGGGGGATTTAGAAGTGGGTATACACAATAATGACTCAAAAATAAGTAGGTATTAGGGCTGCACAATATATCGCAAAAATATTGTTATCACGATAACGGAATGTGCAATATTCATATCACAAAGATGTGCAATAATTTATCTTTTTTTAAATTAACTTTCTGTTTTACACACCATGGGGTACCAGAGTGGTTTTCTCTATCACTCTAGCATACTAGTTTTTCTCGTAAAAAAAAACAAAACAACAAAAACCCTGAAATAATGCTACTGCTGCAGGTTGAATGCAAGTTCACATGTTATTAATGTTGAAAAGATGTGAATATTTTCAGAGCACAGGATTAAGGTTAGGGTTTCTTAGGTGAAAGTGGTATTTCTTTAGGTGAACGGGAAATATCGCAATATTATTATCGCAATGCTGTACATCCATATTACATATCGCACATTTTGCCAATATCGTGCAGCCCTTGTATAATATACTCCATATACCGCCATATACCCTGGACTACACCACTGTATATCATAGAATAATGCAAACACACCCACAGATTACAGCGTCAAACTGGAGTTACACTGTTCAACTGGACGATTCCCAACTCAACTTCCTCTTCTCTCTTCCTTTCTCTAAAAATATTTTTATATTTTCAATAAATCACTGAAAAAGTATTTCCTTTGTTTCATCTCAGTTTAGACACAAGGCAGGGGAAGGACAAATAATTTTCAGGATAACTTAACCATTTCCAGGACATTTGAGCTTTTTTTTTCTCCTTTTCCATATGTTTCCCATAACTGGAAAACTGATCAGTGCTGGTTTTTATCATTAGAGGTTGCTTGGGTTTTTATGGGTTCATAAATGAGAAGCTACTCACTGCATCAGTTCTGGTTAAACAACTTGTTGCCTCCTGAAACATATTCATCACCGCAGGAATTTTCCGACGTAAGGCTCTGAACTATTTGCTTGGTTCAGTCCAGGTGGCTCATACTCTGACCATGTGATCACTTTTCTCCTCTGCCTCATAAACCAAGGTAAACATCGACAGCTCAGTGTTGACATCACACGGGTATCCAGCTGAGAGGAGGCTTTCAACTTGTTGCTGACATGAATTATGTTATTTCTGGAGGAAAGGTGAGCGCTACAAAGCATACATGAACACAAGCATAGATGAACTGACATGAAGAGGAAATATGATGTTCTGAGGACGCACCAGCAACACGATGCACACAAATGAGAGGCCAGTTGGTTTTTATTAACGGGGTCTAGTCAAATGTGTTTACGGTGTTCTGTAACAGCTGTGGGTCACTTTCATTCATCTGATGCTCAGTGTTAGGAGAAAAACATGTTTCAAAAGTAATGCATTACTGTAATGGATTACTTTCTGCTGTAATGCAGTAGTGTAAGGCATTACCAATCAATTTTCAGTAATATTTTACTTCATACATATTAGGGCTGCTCAATTAATCGCATTTTAATCGTGATTACAATTTTGGCTCCAGACGATCTCAAAATTCATACAATCGAGGAAAAACGATTATTTGATTTCCATTCTAAGATGCGTTGTTTTCTACTACTGTGCTGTACTCACATCACGTAACCGTGCTGCTGTACGACTAGCGAACCATTCAAGCTAAACTTCGTACACAGGATTTCCTTTTCTTGTCTTTATGAAGTCG
>JAQQZY010000012.1:20727191-20739609 GCA_030068375.1 Ostorhinchus rueppellii
GAAGGAAAATATGGAGATGAAGGAGACAAAGAAGATGAAGAAGAAGAGGCTGGAGATGAAGACAAAGAAGAGAAAGAACATTCTGTTACGAATATACTTTTTTTCTCTTTCTTCATTTCTGTTGTTTTTGGTTTTAAATCAGAAATACATAAATAAACTAAAGGTGAAGAAGATGGAGAAGACGAAGAGAAAAGACAGAGAAGATGAAGACAACATACTGTACTTGTACATACAGTAAAAAAAAAAAAAAAACATATCCATAAATGCATTTCCCAGCAGCTTCTCTCCCCTTTATCTGTGACCCAGAGTTCTTAGTGTGTCATTTTGTTTCTTCCTCTCATAAACACAGACATATTTTTTCTGCACATGAACGTCCTGTGCATTTCAGCTGCTGCTCTGCATCCATACTATGACAGGGCTCTCAAGTGTCACGTACTGAGTGTGACAGTCACTCTTTTGGGTCTTTTGTCATGCACTCCCACCATACATTGTATTTCTCATGCTGAAAAAAAAAAAGAAAGAAATTATATATATGTACACACACACACACACACACACACACACACACAGTATAGTTCCTAGTGTGCTGTTCTCACTATACGGAACCGACAGGAATGGAGCACGTCTTCAATTAGAGCGCCTGTGTCAGTACCGGCAGTAAAAAAAGAAAGTCGTTTCTGATTGGCTAGAAGTGTAGCCAATCAGAAACAGCAGCACGACTGTAACTGGGTAAATTTTAACGCAACAACCAATGAAATAAGCACTTCTGCTTCTGCCGGTGGCATCGGAAGTTTTATTTTCCTTGGAAATTACGATCAGCAGCTACTGTATGAGCATCACAGACCACTGGAGTATGCTAACAGAGTAAGTCATAAATACACACATCAGCGAACGATCTGAGGTTGTTTGAATGACGGTCAATAAATACGTTTTCAGATAGTTTTCAAATAGTTTCACAAAATAGAGAGATACTTTCACATTTTTACGTGATAATGTTTTTGTTATAACATGATACTTTAATGTGACATTATCACGTTTTATCACGTGTTCGTTTCATGGATGGTGCTTCATAAATTCAGGATCTCCCCATGCCTCAAACCAAGTTTAAAACTGTTTAGTCGACTCGTGCAGACGAGACACGCTGCCTCCATTTGCCTCACGCCATTTAGTTTAGATTCAGTATGAAATTATGTGAACATTATCATGTAAAAACGTGAAAATCATCACGTATGAAGATGAAACGATCATGAAATAACGTGAAAATTATCAGGTAAAATGTCAAAGATTTTCAAAGGTCACTTTTAAAATCGTGTCATATTTTACGATCATAATCCTGGCAATGGATGCATTGATCTTTGCATATGTCTTTCAAAGATGTCAGATAAAAAGGCAAAGCAATCAAGCATCCACTCATTTGCCATGAGAGGAAAGCCCCCTAAGAAGCCCAGGTTACAGGAGACATTGCAGGAGGAAGAGGAGGAGACATTGCAGGAGGAAGAGGAGGAGGAAGAGGAGGAGACATTGCAGGAGGAAGAGGTACTTGGTTTGATTGTCAGGGTCTAGTGTCATACTTGTGTAAGCCTGAGCAGGTATTATAACAGCAACCACACTGATGATGACATGAATTAGAAGAAAGACCCCCATTCCTATAACCCATCCAACCCCCTGCAGAGTGACAAAATTTCAGGAGTGGCAGGGGTGTGTGTGTGTGTGTGTGTGTGTGTGTGTGTGTGTGTGTGTGTGTGTGTGTGTGCATTTAAAACTTGAGAGCCCTGCTATGATGCAAAAAATAATTCTCCTCAATAATAATATTTCAACTAATGAGCCTGTTTTTAATTAGAAGGCCTTCCGAATACAGTTATCTGAGCCAACACGCTCCTGTTCTCTGACATAAAATGGCTGTTTTTGTCAAGAGTCTTTTAAGAGCGCCTCGGTACTTCAGTTCGTGTTTGGAAACGATCTATTGGCAAGGTAGAGTGGTGGAAATATTCTAAATATAGCATACACTTAAACTGATATTGATTTCTTTGAGCTGAATTAAATACATTTCGCTGCTGTTCCCCCGTTCTCCAAATTGGAGCCGTGCTGCAGTAACACACCATCTATATGTACAAGTACCTTATTAAAAACGCTACCAGTGTTTCTACTTTTAAGTATTGAAGGAAAAAAAAAAAAAAAAAAGACCTAAATGCATCATTAGTGTTTCCAATGAAGTTCTACCAATGGCATCAGCAACATATTACCCTGTAGAGATATGTATTAAATATATTGAATTATATATTTTATTATGTTTCGTGCTCAGAGTAAAAGTCTTCCTGTTTGTATTCGAAAAAATTTTAAGTTCAGACAAGGGAATTAGAATATTTCAGAGCAACGAAATTGCATTCCAGATTACAACCAACCAACATCACATGAGCACAGGACATAAACATAAATAATTTTAAGTTAAGAGGGATGTTTGATGAAACATGTAAAGAACAAACGTTAATAAAAATGATATTATATTATATAGAATTTACACAAAATATTACTTCCTTTATTGATATTTGTTGATGATCAATTGGTTTTTTTTTCTTCTTATGAAATCAGAGTATTTCTATATTAGCATAATCATCAAAAATTGTGTCACATTGTTATGTTATTGCCATTGGTATTAAATTAGTTATTATCATCATCATCATCATCATCATCATCATCATCATCACCACCACCACCACCACCACCACCACATAATAATTGCTATTATTTATGTAGAAACCATGAGGAATATAGATTGGGGGTAGGAGTAGTTAAGTTTATACTTCTTTCTATTCCTTTTCGAACATGTGTCGCTGTATTTATTTGTTTTCTAGTTGTATTATTACAATTTACATTCTACACTGTACATTACATTATTTAACTATCAACCTTTTAAGTAGAACTATTGATATCTGGTTTGTGGGTTTTGTTTCATTTTAATTTGTTTACATGTTCGAAATAAACTTAAAAAAAATAATAAAATAAATAAATATCAATATGTTTCTGTTATATGTGTTCAATGATGAAATCAGCTGAAGGATAAACTGGAATTGTGTAGCTCATTGTCAATTTCTAAAACCGCTTTAAGTTGTGAAATACTCGAGGGTTATGGAAGTACAATGATTTCTAAGTGACCGAAGAAACTGAATGTAAATGGCGTTTTACGGAGTTGCGTATTTCACTGTCTTCGCTTTCCCTATTTTCACTCGATAATTTTGCTAAAATCTACCGAAATCCATGCGCCAGTATATTGCTAGCTCAGCATAGCTATATTCATTTTCAAATTTAGGGAGTTTTTTTTTCGATTTTCCCCCGATAATTTTGCTAAAATCTACCGAAATCCGTCGGGTTTGCAGGTACCCGCTCTATTTTCCACCGCCACGATGTTTTTCCTTTGAAATCTTCTTGAAAGTGTCTTTTGCGAGGCTTTAGCACAAGACTTTCTTCCCATTGGTTGGATATGATGTCATGCATTAAATCAAGCACTCTTATTGGTCAGGATCTGAATGCACATAAACTCACTTCCTGTTTACATCCAGACGACACGAACCATGACAAAACGCAAGCGTTATATGAAGCCTGATGATCAGAGAACGATCTCTGCATTTTTTGCTGCGTCCTTGGTGGTGACCACGGCCCGCGTAGCCGAGGAGGAACGGCCAGAAAAATGACATCATGTGCCGGGTGCACACGACGTCAAACGTGCACCAGGATACAACACATTTCTGGGGAGAACCCTGAGGAAGGCAAACGATTCCCAAGAACTGAGTTACTGGGAACCGGTTCTCCAAAAGAACCAGTTCTAGAGTCCCACCCCTACATACCATCATACAGATGGAGGTAAAGAATGAGCATTATACTCAGCTGATACATAACATTGATTTGTTGGTGGTTTTTGTAATGTCAGTGTGCGCTCGTACATGACTTTCCCTGCTGTTGCCACTTTACGATAGCAATACGCCATGCTGTGTAACCCCTGTAAAAGAAAAAAAAAACAAAAAACTTCCTCTTTAAATAGAGTCAGAAACACTTTCTCCATCTTCCAGCAACAGAGCTAACATACACATTCCAGGTTGAAAATAAAACACCTAATTTTCCTTGTTCCTTATGCATAATGCATGCACTACAGTTTTTAATTTACACTGTCAGCCAGAGTGATTGCATTGCATTAGGCCCGGCCATGCAGATAATAAGGAAACAATCCTGCTAAGAGAAGCCCCTACAACATTAAATTAAATACTATGAATTGTCTGAATCATCTTAAAAAATAATTGTCACTCTTTGCCACATTGCACAGTGGCAAGTGTTTTAGTATTCGTCTTAACGGTGTTGTCTATGGTCAAGTCTGAAACGTTAGTTTATCAGGAAGTAATTGGAACAGCTTGGGTTGTAAAGCAGGTCTCTACTTAGCTTAGTTTCTCTGTTAAAGTCTTCGCCAATGAAGCACTCTGCCAACTCTCCTCATGGTAGCAATCCAGCTTTATTGATCCCATCATTCCTATTTTTATTAAGACTGCTCCTGTCTGCCATATCCAACTAGCTCTTTACAAAAGAGGCACACTTTCCACACACACATACAGTACAATAACAATAAAAAACAAAAGCTATATTTGGCTGGCACAAAAGATACTTGTCTTTTTGGAAAGCAGCAAGGAAAGACAGAAGAAAAAAAAAGAGGTCTTCAATGCAAATGCAAATGTTTGTGAGACTTCAGAGGTCACTGAAGCCATGCAATGTCTTGGTTTCACATCAAGTACATATTTTTTGGCTTACCACAAGCTTGGCTTTTTTTTTTTTTTTTTTTCACTCTCTCATTGAAAACTGTGTGAAACTAAAGATGGCCTCCCGGGTCCAATCGCAGAGTTGGTTTGCAAAAGACTGCCACCAAATTACTGTCTTTCACTACAGGGATCTTCTCCTTGCATGAACTGTTTCAAAGTGTCCTGTGTGGTTTTATGCACATGGATAAAAAAAGGAACTGGAGGGAAAAGAAAAAATGGAACAATCTCTTTAAGTATCAATAGGGCAGAGTCAGCAGAGATGTGTTTTTTTTTTTGTTTTTTTTTTATTATTTAAAGGCCTTTGCTTGTGTGGGCTGTTTGGAAAGCTTGTGTAAGTTAAAAGCAGAGTTCATATATATGAACTATTTCACACACAAACTCCATTTAGTGTTTGTCCTCTTCAGGAGGAAACTGTGCACAGTATTCAGTTGTACAAGTGGGTCATCATCATTAAGACGTGACTCACACAATGCACAGTTTCACCACTGAAACATTTATAACTGCACCAAGCATGGTTTGTACCCTTCAACTTTTTAGTTGGTGGGATATACACAACATATAGACACAGATATGTAGCTGTTGAACAATGTTAGAGATTTAGCAAGAATAAAAAGATTATCATTTTTGTTTTTGACATTGATTGGTTTGTAGATGGCCAGTGTGTTGTGCAGTTCTATGGGTAGACACTGCCTCCTGAATGAAGACATAAGGAGGGGCAAAGGGGATGGTTTTGGACCAGTTTGTTTGCCTGTTTGTTAACACTCTAGCAGCAAGACTATTGGTTGAATTCATACCAGATTGGGTTTATAGATTGCCAGAGACTCAGAATTGATGTCATTACATTTTGGGAAAAGTAGGTCTAACTTGGAATTTTCTATACATCTATTTTTTATTATTATTATTATTATTTTTTTCCCCCATTTACTTATCATGGAAGACATTTCACATGTCTGTAGCAGCACAACTATTGGTTGAATTCATACCAGATTGGGTTTATAGATTGCCAGTGACTCAGAATTGATGCAGTTACATTTTGGGAAAAGTAGGTCCAAGTTCCTATTTTTCAGGACATTTTAAAATCTTTTTCCCCTCCCATTTACTTATCATGAGCAAAATTTCACATCTATAAAAACATCAATTTTGTTTCAGTTCACTTCAAACAAATTGGCGCAAATATAGAAGCAAGTGATAGTCTGACATCAGCTGGATCGATGCCAAAATAAGCTACAATATGTGCGAGGGGGCGGGGTTTGTTGTGCCTGGAACCACTTGTTTCATATATATTTCAACTTAATGGTGGTATATGAAAAATACATGTGGGTTAGAATTTCAGTTGTAAGACAAAACCACATAACATGTCCCAATTGCACTTACACAGCGGCAGAAGTCATTACCCAAAGTGTAACTGCAGGTTGAAGTGGATGAACGCATGAAAAACAGAATGAAATACACTCACTTCCTCAGCAACATTAATGCTAAAAATGAGACATTGTGGTATGCTCTCTGTGAAATACCATATTACCCTCCTACCTTTCTAAAATGAGAAAGGTAATGGGCGCCGCTTTTTTCTGAAGCAATGTTACGATGAAGTGAGAAAGAGAGAATCACGGAGGAGAGTGAGGCGAGTGAAATGCCAAAGTGAATGTCACGCTGTCAACGTGAGAAAAGAAAAAAAAGAATGATGTCACAATTTATAGTTGATGGCCGTGTTATGATCATTTGCTACATCCCACAAGGAACAAACCCCGAACAAACCAGTCTTAGTTTGCGCACATGCACGAACTGACACTGGATAGTTTCATTTTCATTACCGATCGTGAACAGCATGCCCCAAGTATGTTCCAAAAAAAATCATGGCATAGTGAGGCATTATTTTTGGTTGATTATAAGACTGAGGCGGAGCAAAACAGACCAGAGCTGGGAAGCACAGTCATTCCCAGTACTGATGGGAAACACTGTACAAATATAATGGCAGCACGACCAGGACATAACAGATGCACTTGAAATTCCTTCTTATCCTTTGTTGACGCATACTTTTGTTTCTGATGGCATTTCTACTCAAAACTTGAAACTTCTTTTATTCGCTGACAACATGGCTGGGTATAAAAAAATCTATTTGATTAATTTTGGATCGGTTTTATTTTAATTTTGCGTTATCGATTAATAGCGGATGAGATTGAGTTTTCAGAGCAGGAACACGAGTACCTAACCTGGGTACCACTTATGCCGAGACAAGGCCGGTTCTGTCTCGAAGGGCCCTGGGGGAGTCTTGATCTCCCCCCGATCATGTCTTGATCTCGCTTGTGACGGTTCTGGCGAGGGAGGAGTTTAGATGAAGGGTGGGGAAAACACCTCCTCCCAGCCCCAAACTTGACAAAGCAGTGTGGAGGAACTGGCCGTCCAAACCATCTGGTCAGGTGGGTCATGGAAGCCAGTCCTTCTGAGAATATTAACTTAGACTCAGAGGAATAGTAAAGCGTCTTCAGTTTCAGTTTCACTTGCAATCACAGACCTGGATTCTGACCACAGGCCACCTCTTCTCTTTGGACCGAGGTCCGGTGGAGGTTTCACACCTGTAATTTTACTGCAAATCAAGCGGAAAATTTCTAAAGTCTAGACCAAATGACTAAGGTGACAGAGAACCCTGTGGTAACCATTAGACCTCTGTGACTCCAAATCAGGCTTCCAGTTGAGATTTAAAGAGCAAACGCGAAGGAGGTATGAAAGAAGAAAGCAAAGCTGTAATCATATGCAAACAATGCAACATCTGCAAGAGTCTCAGGAACTTCTTCTACCTCATCTCCATAAATATGCCATCAATTATTCATGTTTGAACACCAACTGCAAGAGGATTCATTCAAGTACTTTCATAAGAAAATTATCAATTTAGAGTGAACATCTGCTACGAGGAAAACTTCTGTAGTAGTTCTTTGCATCATCGTGGATCTAGTTGACAAAGGGAAGAACTGCAGTATTTTGAATTATTTGTGCATCTTCCGATATTTCTTTACAACCACAGTGTAGGAAGCGCTTCTGAACACATGTATATACATAAACTTGTCTACTATTAATACCAGTTTTACTCTTTACTCTTAATTCATGCACTCCAGATCCCCAGAGTTTCTCAAGAATACAAATTATTTAAGGGCAATTAAAAAAAAAAACTATAAAATGAGAAAGTAGTTGACACACCACAGAAACTACGAATGAGACGAGAACTTGCAAAGGAGGGGGGTTAAGGCGGATGGAAGGAAGGTAATTGGGGAAAAGCACAGCCAGGGAATTAATATAGCTTTAACCACAGTTTGGTAAAGCGGTTTCCAATTTTGGCAGCACATTTACAATTCACATGAACCCCAAGCGGAGGTGATTGGTCCCACGGGTTCCCTCGAAACGATCTTCAGAAGTACTTCCTCTGAAATGAGGCCTTTACTACTGGAGCAATACTGATCAGTAATACCTGCCCTGTCCTTCAAAAAGCACCTTTTAAGTGGATGAAGTTTAACAAATGAACCGTACTTCCGTTGACGAAAGCTAATTTTCATTTTAAGAGATGTTGTCAAAAGGTTGGAATGCAAATGGGTAAAATCCGAGATATGAAAAGATACAAAGCAAAAGTCAAGTGTCTTTTGGTTTTTTTTGGTTTTTTTATACTGATCTCATTGAGAAATATCCTCATAATCTTAGTTACAGACTGAGATTTTCTTTTTTTTTTTAGTGAGCCTTTGCCAGGATAGACTCCCTCAGATTTTGTTAACAAAGTGTCAAACATTTGCAGGCAGATCACCCATCCAACCCAAGATGTAACAGGCAAGATGAAAGCTTGTATCTCTCTTGGGTCTTTTGATTCAGTTTCCAGTGACTGCCTCACTGAGAGTATGATTTAAATGCAGCCCTCTAAGTCGACTTGACACACTTCTCACAAGTTTCTAAATGAAGTATCGCACTCTATTTGTCTGTGTCCAATCAGTTCTCATTAAAAAACGAGTATTTTCACCCTGCAATCATGCAAGCGCCACTTAAAATAACAACGAGGCCTAATTATTTGCGATTACTTAAAAAATGCTGATATAAATCTAAAAAAAAAAAAAAAAAAATCAATGCACTGTGGTAAGTTTTATTGTGCTTTTATAAAGGAGAGAGTTTGCCAATTGTTTGTCTAACATGATGGAAAACTATCGCTGGAACAGACTTCGGAGGGAAAATTAAATAAAAAGCAGCCATCATAAACTTTTCTTTACATTACTGATTACGTTCCAGTTTAATTTCAAGATGTCCATCATGACTGACTTTCACTCTTATCATTGCAAATACAGCCACAGCCACGTTGCCCCATTCAATCCCATTGTATGTAATGTCAAAACATAAAAATGATCAACCATAGCTGCTGATTACATTGACATTTTCGTGCGTAGCTGTGTAAATAGTTGAGGCTTATTTATTATTCCTTTGGTTCTTTGACATTTTCTTCTATGATTAACAGTAACACCATGTGGAGAATTATTATTTTGTAATGCCACTTTAATTCTCTGGCATTTTCTTTACTGATAAGCAGTCGTGTAGATTTTTTATTTATTTATTTATTTATTTATTTATTTATTATTTAAATCAGGGACCATATTTAATTAGCAGTTCCTAAAAAGTATCCCCTTATATGTCAGTGTCTGAACCTTACGAAAACCACCTGGTACAAAGAGATACTGTCAAGTGTTAATTAAATATTTGTCATTAAGGAAACGAGAAATGGAAAAAAAAAAAGTTAAATATTCGGTACTTACAGGACAATTTGTGCATTTATGTGTTGTGTTTGGGAGTCGATAGTTTTCGAGTGTTCACATATTGCACATGACGCATTTGCACAACCACACCTTGGATTGAAATAGTTGAAAAAAATTCCATGTTTTTGTAATTTCCAGGTAATATGGTGTCACTGGTGAAATTCCACTAGTGTAGAAGCACATTTGTTACCTGTGAATACATGTACGTTTATGTAGAATTTCAGTGTTTTCTTGTTGTTGTTTTTTTGGTTTTTTTTACTGTACTAAAACTGTCAAATCAAATTCTGTTTTTGCTTAATTTTAAATTCTTAGAACATGCAGCAAACTGGAAATAGCTGTGAAAAACTGAAAATTCCAATATTCCAGGGGGAAAATATAGTAAAAACACCTACTTACAGGACATTTTCTGACTGTTTTAAAGTGAAAATAAGCACACACACACACACACACACACCAAACGATGGAATAACGGCACTGTGCCAGTATACTGCTAACTCAGTGCCAGTATACTCATATTCAAATTTAGGGCATTTTTTTTCCTATTTTCCTACTTTTTCCTGATAATTTTACTAAAATCTACCGAAATCCATCGGGTTTGCAGGCATGCGCTCTATTTTCCAGCGCCATGATGTTTTTCCTTTGAAATCTCGCGGAGTTGCGTCTATCGCGAGGTTTTAGTGTGAGACTTTCTTCCCATTGGTTGGATATGACGTAATGCAGTAAATCTAGCACTCTTATTGCTTGAGATCTGACCGCACGTAAACTCACTTCCTGTTTACATCCAGACGACACAACCATGACAAAGCACAAGCGTTATATGAAGCCTGATGATCAGAAAACGATCTTTGCATTTTTTGTTGCGTCCTTGGCGGTGACCACAGCCCGTGTAGCAGAAAAACGACCTTGTGTGCGTCACACATGGGGGGGCAGGATACTATAAATTTCTGGGGAGAACCCTGGCTAACAGTTGCTAATGCTGCATATTATCTCTCTTTTTCTCTTATAAAGGCAAACACTTCTGTTTTTTTTTTTTGTATTCTCCTTATTCTTAATATTATTATTATTATTATTTTTTACCTTTGATATCTACCTCTGACTTTTGCACCAACAGAACCAAAGCAAATTCCTTGTAATGTAAAAAAAAATTACTTGGCAATAAATCTGATTCTGATTCTGATTCTGATATGGTCATAATCGTAGAAAAGAAGCGAGTCATGAACTTTGAAGTGAACATGAGGATTTTTGGAAAGGAAAATAAAAATCAGTCTGAATATTCTAGTGCATGAGCTGTTCTGCGAGATACAGGCAACTTCGGCTTTGTTCAGACTGCAGCCAAAAGTGGCCCAAATCTGATTTTTTATGCCCATATTTGATCTGTATCTGATCTGTTCAAGACAGTTTGAACAACACAAATCTGATTTTTTTCAAATCCAACTCAGGCCACTTTCATATGTGGACATTTATCCGACCTTTACATCATAATTCCAGGAGTGTAACTTTAGTAACCATAGTGCAGGCCTGCTTGGTGTTACATCACAACCTCTTTTGCAGATGCAGGTCATTTCAGAGTCACATTCAGTTCATACTCAAAACTGATAGAAGTCACATTTAACATGTAATATGAACGAACACACAAAAAAATGGGATTTCACCAAAAAAAAAAAAAAAAAAAAAAATCAGAATTGTGCATCAAGACCTGCTGTCTGAACACAGCCAAAAATGACATTAACTTAGACATTTTGAGCTCTGAGTCTAGAATTAACTAATATTAGCAAATGATGGTCTTATAGCAAAAAAATCCAAAAAAGTGGTATTTATCAGTTTATTTCAGGGTCAGATTATTTGCATTGAGCTGTAAATTGTTTTTTTGCAGTACAGAAGAACAGCACTCACTCTTACACACAATAAATAAATAAAATGAAATACATTAAAATGCAACATGTATTAAGTGTCTGGTTAGCTACTTTTAGCAGTGCACAGTTATTTTATTTATAAAATGTTGTGTTTTTAAAGTTGGAACAGACAATCTCTGACCACATGCAAATTTATCGCGTGCAAATTCTTGAAATTTGCATGAAATTGTACAACTACTAAGAACCTTTCAGACATTCCGAGGTAATAAAAAAAAAAACAAAAAAAAAAAAAACCTGCAATTAGTTTTGAATGTAAAATGTGGATATATGGTGAAGGTGGATGAGTGTCTACATGTATGAGCTGTACAAGCAAACTATGAGTTACACTGGGTGAAACTTTAGTATTTATTTATTTGGTTACAAGATTGTGTGTACTGGCATTAGTTAAAAAGAACAACGTGCACCAGATTTAGTAGAGAAGCTAATTTCCATCTGTTCTGGACAAACGACCAACATAACAAAACACCACATGGATTATGAAATACTACGATACAGGAAGAAAACCTCTCAACAATGACAGATATAGGAAAACAGACTCAGGCTGAACAGTTACAGCCAAATACATAAAGAGGGGCTTACATTCTAAAAGTACAATAACACTTTGTTCCAATATCTAAACGCATCATAAAACCAGAAAACTGTAAAACCATGTTGAGTATAGACATTTCCAGAGATGTATAAAGTACTGGAGTAGAGGAGTGGAGTAGAGGTACAAGTACTACATCAAAAAACTGACTTGAGTAAAAGTTGAAGTGTTCTTTAAACATCATACAAGTACTAAAGTATTCACATTTTTTGTACTGAAGTACTGTAAGTAGAAGTATGTAAAAAATGACTACTAAAGTACTGAAAGTCAAATTTAAAGTACTGTGTAACTAAAAGAAAGCAGTCACAAGTTCCAGTATCTTTCTATATTTAATATTAAGGC
>JAQQZY010000012.1:20831705-20844104 GCA_030068375.1 Ostorhinchus rueppellii
CTAATAAACAGTCCTGCATTTGAAATCCGTTGACTTAAGTTTTCATTCTTGCATTAGCTTTATTGAATTCATTGTTTAAATTAATTTGCACTGAAACTTTGTAAAAAAAATAAAAATAAAAAATTGTGGTCGAAATCACAATATTTGCCAGAGAAATCGCAATACAACTCTTTTCTTGAAATCGTTCAGCCCTCGTGTCTTCTACATTGTCATTGTTGTCTTTGTTTTGTGATCTAGCAGATTGTAAAAAACAAAAACAAGTGTAACAACTGGAACATGAATTTTTCAGTGGTGGTGTTGTTCAATTAAAAAAAAAAAAAAAAAAAAAAGATGTGCCATAATGGGATGGACATACAGTAACTGCCAATATCACTGAATTCACACAGTATATCTGCTGTTCTTGAATAGAAGAAGAGTCTATCTTTGAGGGTCGATCTATTGAAAGTCCATTCAAAGTTGTATCAATCAGTTGAAAGCACTTCATCTCTTATGGGCCTTGGTTTCTTAACCTTTGAACTTTACGTCACGTGCAGACAAAAACATATCACTGGCCTTGGTGGGTTTGTACATGTAACGTTTCAGAAGCACAACTTTAAAATAGTTATTTTGGAAAAACATCGTACAGAATGGAGCATGTGCAAGAATCCAGTAAAAAATAAATGAAATAAAAAAAATCACCTCTGTGGATCTTCTAAATTCAACTAAACAATACTGATTAAAAACCTGTGATCAATACACACACTTAGCAAGCCGCACTCAGCTTTACTTTAACTCCATCTTTTTCTTTCCACCTTTACTGCACTACATCGACCATCTCTCCGATATAGAAACGTCACCCACACACGAGAAAAAAACCAAGCGCGTACACTTTCCACACCTCTGTCAAACACGGTTACGGGTAGATGCTGTAACACCATTTCCGTGTTACAAGGTCCAGTAGTTTTCATTCCAGTTCTGTGCTTAATCGCTGACTGATCGTTGTGGCTGGTGGGGTGTAAAGCTGTCCCATCGCCCCGGAGTCTGAGGCAGAGTCACTAATTGAAAGGTATCGCTTAATGCTGCATGGTTTAGTACTCAAGGACTGGAAATATCTCCTCCATGCACCTCACCTCGTGTCAAGACAACAAACTACAGCAAAGCGTGAGCAACTAAAATAAAAGAACTTGTTGGAGTGGATTAGTTGACAATTATGATACAAGGGTCCTGTAAACACCCATAATTCCAGTTGCAGTCATTTATCTGTGCAGTGTATTGGTAAGTTCTGTCATTAAAGCTAAGTCAGATCCCACAGATTTCTTAGTTTTGACCATTTTTGCTTTGAAGCTTTGAAGTCTTCACTGCATCGCTTTTTGTAAACTGTCCCCAATGTCCCCATGTTTACATTTTCTACTGGAGCCCAACCGATTTTGGGGATTTTTGGGGCCGACACAGATATTAAGGGCTAAAAAAAAAAAAAAAAGCTGATATTCGATACATAGTTCGATATCCAATGTATTGGCCGATATATTTGAAATAAGTACATTGATATGCACAGGATAGAAGTCTTATTTTAGACAGTTGCATCTTTATTTCTCTCACAAAGATAACCGACACCACTTTAAAACGCTGTATAATAGTCTTAAATTAGACTAGTATGGGATCTCTTGGGGAACTGCACGTTGTAGATGTGGTAGTTTTGGGGAGAGCAAACTTTTTGGGAAAAGATGCGACTATATTTTATGAGAAGCAACATAAAATTGTTTGGTAAATCGTTCTTTAAAAGCAACAATTACTACACAGTATTGTAAGAGGATTTTTTTTGCTTTGTTGATTTTATTTATTGAATTTAACTGGGTCTATATCGTTTCTATTATTGGGACTACCGTAATGGATTGGCGGAAGGATACTGCGGAAGAGAAGATCATGGGACGGGGTGAGAGCGGCGGACGACTAAAGAAGATTCTTCCCTCTGCGCATATTTCTTCTTCAGCCACAACCTCCTAATATTGGGTGACACCTAAACTCACAAGTGTTACAGTATTCATATCCAGATGCGCCTATAGAATAAAATTTTAAGGTACACAGGAAATGCACAGACAGGATTGGGGGTGAATAGTTCATAAGACGAGGCAGGTAAATACATCGGTTTCATATTGACCGATGTTGATTAAGCGGTGATACACGACAATCAGGTGGGGCTCTATTTCCTACATTGATGCACTTCTTATTATAAAGTCACCAGCTGAACAACTATTACAACAGGTGAATGCTGTCATCTCGGCGGTTACGAAGTTCAATATAGCCTTAAAAAATACTCCAGATGGGTGATGGATTTCACTGGCCTGTAATGAAACCAACACATCAGCTGGTTACCCTTTTCCGTCGCCTGAATTGGATTGTAATTTCTAGGGTTTGTGACAAATTCTCTTTTTAATACTTGGGCCTCCTTCTATTTCCTCTCAGTCTTCCAAGCTTCAGGCACCATTCAACATCCTCTATCATCTATCTATCTTAACAAGGTAGTGCAAATTTCACCCCTTTTAAAACTGGATTAAATTCAATCTTGCAGAGTTTTCACCGCTTCTACAAATTTCATTCATCTGGATTAATTGAACCTGCGTTTCAGTGCCTCCCCTGCTGCCTCGAAAACCCTCCAGGAGAACTCCAAACTTGCCGACCCTCGTAATCCTCTGTCTAACCCCTGGACCCCGATCTATCTCCAGTGCATCTGTGCGCGTGTACAAATCCTGCCAACTATTGGACACAACATCGCAAGAGCAGACTGCTAATCTACAGGGCTGTGACCTACCACAGAGGTCCAACACTTCAACCATATTGATTCCCCCTTATACAGTACGCATCTTAAGCTGCATCAGGCACCATATGATGATCTGCCCATCGAGCCTCAGTCTGATGACTGGATCCAATGTGCAATTAAATATAACTGCTCTTTAAATTAGCACGGTATTCTCGATTGCGTTTAACACATCACTGAGGTGTGAGACAGCATGAAGGTGTTGCATTCAATCTATTCATATCATCTTGTGGAGGTTTTATCCTTTGAATTCCTACCATTTTCATAAAATACTTCTTAAGAGTTCAGGTTCAGGTCATAACTGAAGGGCTATGAGGCTAAAAATGCTTGACTTCACGGTAGCATGTGGCTAAAACACGCCGAAAACAAGCGCGGCTCTAATGTAACCCTAACCCTTTCCTTGGTTCTAAAAATGTTTCGTCGTCTCTGACTTGGTGAAACGGTATCAAAGGCCCGTGTGACTACGAGCATAGATGCTTCTTTTTTTTTTTTGCGGATATCGCCTTGTGTTTAAGACATCGTAAGATCTATCAGTCACTCGCTCTGACACTCAGAACCAAAACACCAGTTCTAACCATAGCAACAGCGCTGGAGGAGAAAAAGCTGCACCATCTTAAGATGACAAACTTTTGTCAGAGGAGGAAAGTGAGGGAGCTTCCTGATTGGCTAAGAGGTTCCTCTATGATGTTGGAGCCTCTCATCCATAAACAAACATGTGCTCCATTTTAAGATGCATCTTTTCCTTGTGAGGGGGGAAAACTGCTGGAGTGTAAATCACAATGGGAGTAGTTGGCATCAAATACTTGATCCTCAGATGGTCTCCTGAGAACAATCACTTTTCAGCTACTTTCTGCTCCCACATTCTGTATTCAAGTGAAGTTTTAAAAGAGCCTTAAGTACATACAATTCCACTCTGCATTGTAGGAGGTAAAACGTGAGTTTCCAGCACAGTCATCACAGCATGTTAATTTTTTTCCGATAATGATTTCTAATCAAGCTGCCAAAACGCCTGCTTTTAAGCGTCTACTTTTAATCCTTGGGTGCTGTGATACAAAGAGAGGGAAGCATGTTTGACTGATGAAAGTCGTCGAATTTTGTCACGAGAAACATAAAAAAACAACATATTTCTGCATGAGCCAGCCCACGTTTGATCACTTTTACGCACTGATGTTTGTTGAGAGGAATCAAAAATCATTTTCGTCAGCTTTAGAATTGATTTTTGTCAAAAAGTGTGCACACTCAAGCTCATTACTGACAACCATCCATCCTCCTGCCACGAATAATTAAATGCCAATTATTTCAAGTCAATTCTATTGGGACAGATTTACTGTGAATGTCATTAAATGGTTTCCAATGAAAATAGATTTAATTTGAGGTGTGTGCATCTTCTTGCTCCTCTGTCTTTGTGAGAGTCCATTTTAAGCGTTGGGAATGGGGACATTTTTACAAAAGGACAATCACTGATGCCGTTTCAGGATGACAGATGGTTTTAGGCTCATATTCAAGTTCAAGGATTCCATCACTTCAGCAAATAATAAAAGGGCGGAAGTTGCATGTAACTCAATCTGAAAGCCGTTGACAGACCGTTAGCTTGAGTGCAGACCTTCACTTTGTCAAATTTAATCAATCCAACTAATTTCTGCCGGGGCTGCCAGTCGATAATAAGCCAACATGAGTACTTCGTCTTATAAATTATTTGGTGCATTAGCCAAGTCAAACTGCTACAAATGTGCTATTCACAGATATCTGGCAACAATTACCGCCATCATTTAATATAGGAAGGAAAATAACATTTCCAGTGACAGTCTTCTTGAAAGTCTTTGACATGTCATGTGTAAATAATACATCGCTCAAGGCCTGCAAATCTCACCAAGCTTACAGAAAGAACATGTTTACTGAATGTGTACCAGTCGCCTAAAATTAGGCATTTGGGATTCCACAAATGGCACAGTTAAACACTGTCAGCACCACTGACAGCAAGTGTAGTATGTTGCATTAATCTGGAAAAAAAGGAATATATTATGTGACTGTGTCTATATATACACACCCATTCCCTTTGTAAGATCAGTTCCTGCACTTGAAATAGACAGAAATAGGGAATATAAGCGAGTAGACTCTATGAAGATAATTGTGTTTGTTGCACTGTGTCATTTCTGCTTTTTCCTGCAGGTGCAAACTGTGCTCCTACTATTAAGCAATTACAACAAATGACACATAAGAATTTCAAAGGGAAAAGCTTCATATCAATGCAGTGAGAAATAAAAAGACCCTCTGTGATGTCAACTGTGATGTTTTCCCACAACAGGACAACTTGTTTGGTGGTAATTTAAATGAATAATCATTCCTGTGAGGCTGAAAAACCAAAAAAAAAAAAAAAGGATCTTATATGTGTGAATATACAAACATCACTTGCTGAGCCTCGGGGGTTGTGGTTTAATCACTCAAGAATTTCTAAAGCTCTCTTCATGCATTTTCTTAAAGTTTCACCTCTTTCTGCAATTCAAGATGAATTGGGAGCTTTACAAATGTAAAATAGGACACAGAAGGGAATGCATTAGAATGATTGAGCCAGAAATGGAGCCTAAAGACCATGGACAGTTACATTTAGCTGTGCGTCGATCGCCTGCAAAAGTCAGCACCCCCTCGCGTAGCATATAATTTTGTTCAACCTTTGATGCATTAAGACTTGAAAAGGCAGGAATGTTCTAAACAGACATCTAGGTCATCATGGTCATTGGCTACACCAACACCATTAAAACCCAACCAGTGAACCATCAGACGACACATTTCAGTTGCTTCTGCGTACCAGCAAAGCCTCCTAAAGCATCTCAGAGGAAACACCTCCTGAAATAAAATATGGAGTACTTGATATGTTCTTCACATCTGTCCGTTCCATATGGAAGTCAGAATTTTCCTGTCATCAGAGCTCTCGGAGGACAATATGAAAAGCAGAACACAACACCACCCGTCAACCCTTTAAGGCTGATACAGATATAGACCCAGATTTACTTGAAAGCGCATCCCCGTCAGTTTGTATATTTACTCCACATATTTTAACCCACCTAAAAACACTTATCAAATGACCAGATATCACAGCTGCACATGCAAATGGGCGATAAATGTTCAAATAACAGCTTGTCTGCTGTGAATGTAGTTAGCGGTAGAGTGATAATAAACCGAAATTCACTGCAAAAACAGCTGCTAACACCCACAAAAGGGACAGCATTGCCTTTAATCAGCATCCATGTTTAATGAGCAGCTAGTACAGGTCTGGTTTTAAGTGAAAGACGAAGAAAAGACAAGGGAAGGATATGTAGTGTCCTGCCCCGTTTTTCTGGTCGCTCCTCCTCGGATACACGGGCCGTGGTCACCGCCAAGGACTCAAAAAAAAATGCAGAGATCGTTTTCTGATCATCAGGCTTCGTACAACACTTTTTGTCATGGTTTGTGTCGTCTGGATGTAAACAGGAAGTGACTTTTTGTGAGGTCAGATCCCGACCAATGAGACTGCTTGATTTAATGCATGACATCATATCCAACCAATGGGAAGAAAGTCTTGCGCTAAAACCTTGTGACAGACGCAACTCTGTGAGATTTCGACCGAAAAACATCATGGTGCTGGAAAATAGAACGCGTGCCTGCAAACCCGATGGATTTTGGTAGATTTTGGCAAAATTATCGGGGGAAAATAGACACAAAAAAAACACCCTAAATTTGAAAATGAGTATAGTGGTGCTGAGCTAGCAGTACACTGGCACAGGGCTGTTGTTCCATCATCTGGGGAGAACCCTGATTTCCATCCACATTACAACACAACCTGAGCGTTTCCAAGCAAAAACAACGTCAGCAGCATGTCCAAAAGTCTCACAGTAACGTACATGCTAGGTAAACAGGGAAGTAGAAAACTAAACATTAATAGCATGGATTTAGCCGAACATACAGGAAGCGGTGGGTGAAGGAGGACGTTGCTCTCGGTCAAATTCTTCAGTTTGTCGGTTATCCTGTTTACAAGGATGATGCACACAACAATGGCTGCAAAGTTTTATCTATGTGCAGGACTGAAAATCACACCCTAAGGCAGGTAGTACAGTAGATGGTGAGGCTGGACTTCTCTAACAAGCCTCCTTAATCCCCGTGATCCCACCTATTCTTCCTCTGTCAGCAGCTTCACCGCTGTGCTGACAGCCCATATACAGGAGTGTCCCGATTCCTCTCTCCAGCTCTGTGAGTCTTCCTCCCGTTCTCCAAGTTCATCAGCTTACACAAAGCCAGTCAGAGCAGTGACCTGTGACCTCTGGCATTGACTTCTTAAACCACACAGTGATGCAACTCTCTTGAGGGGTAAAAAAACAACAACAAAAAAAAAAATATGCTCCTAGTCCTACATACGAGGTCGTGATCTTGAAGAGCTACCGAGCACGTTTGGTAGATCTTCATCTGCAACTTCATTTTGGTTTAACCCTTTCATGCATAGTGGTCACTACAATGGACAGCTATTCTACTGATGTTCTCTTACATATTCATGGGTTTTGTTGTTTTACTTGCATATCAACCAACACAGTGGACACTTGTGAACATCCCATGCACTGCAGTTCATACCTGTTCTTGATAAACTCGATCTGCACTAACATATTTGAGTGTAAATCCACTGCTAATTGTCGTTAGACTGTAATTTAGGTTATGTTTAACAGAAAGTTTTTGGGGGGGGGGTTTTGTGCATATTATCTGAGTAATAACTATTATAATGTGTTAAAATGTGAGAAAACATCAGATTAGCAGCATTAAAAATGTTTTTATTTCATAGTTTCATGCGATGTGTCAGTAAGTGCTTTGCTTCAAAAACTAAACACAGAGTCCAGCTGAGTGGACATTTATGTAACTCCACACAAACAATTTAATCACAATGGTTTTGTTTTTGGGTTTTTTTCATGCATAAAGAGGAATAAAAACACTCTTGATTAAGGTTCTCATCACTCATACAGTCAGTGGGTTTTTCATGACACAAAAAAAAAACCAAAAACGAATTATTGCATTACTCCGACAAAAACTGAACTTTGTTATAATTCTTTATTTTTCCAGTTCGGAAAGGCAGACATTAGATCACATCATATACAGAGAAAAGTGATAGTTTCCTCTGCGATTCAGTATTTTCTTTTTTAGATCTAAAGTTAGAGAACTAAGTGTAACGGGAGATAAAAGTGTGCAAAAAAACCCCAAAACTGGACTTTTAAAATGGATGTTAATGCGTTAGCTTGACTGAAATCGAAGTTATACAAGACTAACACCTTAGATAATGCGATTGGAAGTCCAACAAGTCCTCCATGGATGGAACAGGATGAGGTGTTCTGCACATGCACTAGAGCTGTGCAACAAATACTCGTGTGAAAGTCGAACATCATGCATATCATCTGCACAAAAAGTAGACCGGACCCAAGGAACGCTGCGTACAAATTTGAAACACTGTCCGTTGCTGTGCCAGTTTCTATCTAGGTTGCTGCCTTGCTAGCTCACTACTCCCTATTATTATGGTCTGTGACAGCTAAAAGAGTGCATATAACCAACTAGCGTAGCAGAGGTGACATGATTTCAACATTGAATCAATTACAAAGGTGTGTGTAAACAGTCAGTGTTGTAAATCTACCAGAACCAAAGATGATTTCTTCTTTATCATATCACATGGGTGAACACATCGCACTGCCAGCACCTGCAGAGGTGAATAATCTGTCTGAGAAGGAAAGATGGGAAAACAGCCTAATGAATTCTGCACACTGTGTCCCCTTGAGTTAGATATCAAAAACAAAGCAGAGTGCACGGCAGGGTGTCGGCTGAATAGATGGCACGAAGAAAGAGCGGAGAAATAGTCGAAGCAAGGAGAAGAGACTTCTGTGGGCTTGGAGGAACCTTCAGGGTTGACTGTGGGCCCATCTTTAATTGGCAGGCCAGTGTGCGCCTGGATGACCACCAAGTAAGACCAGCAGAGATGACCAGAGGGCAGAATGGGCACGCTACCACATGGCACTAGCTCCCGCTCCCAAATCGTCAGCCTAACCCTTTCCTGAGTCTTCCCACAATCCCACAGGCAATTCCATCTGCTTCTGTTGTTCTTGTGCTCTCATTAAGGAGGGCCGGCTAGGGCAGGCAGCACCGCAAAACACACCCAGACAGGACAGGTGCCAAGCCCGGAAAAATATGCCATACATAGCAACGCATCTCATTGACCCAGTAGGGCAATATCCAAGTCCAAAAGGGCCTCAGGTTACAGCAGCTATCATTATGAGCCAGAGAGATTCAGGTTTCCCACTAGTTCCAATTGAAAAGAACTTGAGACATTAACTATAACACACTGAAAGAGAATAATTTCCACGGAACTTTATGAAGAATTCCTTTCCACCGTTTTGATATTTATACATTCAACAGAATTTACTGTGTCACATTACAATGGTGCGGTAAAGCTTTAAAGGGCCCGGACAAAGAAGCCAGTGTTCACCAGTGAAATGAACCTGAGATTCAGTCAGAGTAACTCAAACGGACTTCACCGGCCTCATCCAAACAAAACAGACTGAAAACCGCTGGTGTAACTTCCCACTTTTCTCCCACCCCGAGGAATATGTGTGTACATTCCCCAGTCGCGCACACAGCTCTTCGGCGCAGGACTTCGTGACCATCTATTATCAAGTGTTTATTAAACTCCACAGCGGCAGACAAAACAGGATGTCTGCAGAGTTGTTTGGAATAGGGTGTTTGGATTTGAATGACCGAGACAAACACAACGTTAAGTGGCATTAAAAAATAAAAGAGAACCTCCTGAATGTCGTCAGATGGCTCGTATCAAAGTGGTTTTAACAGGCGATGAGTGTTTAATCAATAAAAATGAAAAATGTCAAGCAATGATCAACATTTCAGGGTTTTAAATTGTGAAATGTGGAGCTTTTTTGCTTCGGAATTACATTCAAACGTATGACATTCATTTTTTTACCCATAAAAATAAACCTAGTGCTACTTTTGTGCCAGTTCCCACATGAATTTTCCTCTAATTAACCTTTCTTAACCACTTTATCACTATTTATGATAACATTATCTTCTATATTTTGCATTTTTCTGTGTAAATCAGGTATTTTCCTATATTTAATTCACTGATCATGCAGGTGTTCATTGAAGCTCAGATTAAAGGTGAGGGTTTTTATAGAAGAAACAGACAGAACTGAAGTAAAAGTGACTTTTTCATTGAAATATATCAATAATTGACTGTAAAAATAAGCATTTCCTCCCACTTTCATTTGAATTTTACTGGTGACTCAATGTTTTAGAAGATGACAGGGTTTCCATGGTAACTACGCAGCCTCTGAACGTCCATATGGGTCATATCTGATGACCATGAAACGATGATAAACTTTATTTCACACCAATTATTTACATGTATTGGTAGAATTAGTGGATCAATAGGTATTAAACAGTTTAGATCAGTAGATGCTTTTGGGAGATGATAAAGAACATCAAATGGTCAAATTCACGTTAATGTTATATTAATTTTGTAATATTTAACACGGTACATTGAATCATATTTTACTTCCTGACATGTCACCATCAAAGCTACATTTTTCCAGAGTATTTTTGGAGCAGAAAACACCAGATTTCTTCTGCAGTGTGAAATTTGACGAAAGAAAACTATGTAATGCCATCAATATTCTAGGTCTGGATCCATTTTCAGGGCTCTGGGGCTTCACCAGTTATCAAAGACAAATACCCAAAGTGTAACACTTTCAGTTAATGTCCATAACGTACTGATACATATACTGGGATGTCTCCAACATATCAGTACACATCGGTAAAGATTTGTGCATATGTCCAATAGAAAAGTGATGACTATTGTTCACTGTTGTATTACAAAAAAATAAATAAAAAATAAAAAAACAAAAAAACAAAAATAAAACTGAAAAAAAAAAAAAAAAAAAATCAAACATTTCAGGTCCAGCCCAAGAAAGAGAGAAAAAGAGACAGATGGCGATAGAGAGATGGCGATAGAGACAGAAAAAGGGAGAGATGGTGATAAAAAGAGAGAAAAAAAGAGAGGTAGAAAGAGAAAGAGATGGCAAAAGAAAGAGAGAGGAAAAAGAGAAAAAAAAGAGAGATGGCAAAAGAAAGAGAAAAAAGAGAGGTAGAAAGAGAAAGAGAAAAAATAGAGATGGTGATAGAAAGAGAGATGGCGATAGAGAGAGACAGAAAAAGAGATGGTGATAGAAAGAGAGAGAAAAGAGGTAGAAATAGAGAAAGAGAGAGAAAAAAGAGAGATGGCGATAGAGACAGAAAGAGATGGTGATAGAAAGAGAGAAAAGAGAGGTAGAAAGAGAGTAAAAGAAAGATGAGAGAAAAAAGACTGCGATACAAAGAGAAAAAGTGAGAAAGAGAGTCAGATAGCAATAGAGAGAAAGAGAAAAGAGAAAGAGAGCAAGACTGTGATAGAGACAAAGACAGAAAAAACAGAAAAAAAGAGAGAGACAAAAGAGAGAGAAAGAAAGAAATAGAAAGAGAGGGAAAAAAGACAGCATGAGCTTCATATGTATTCAACATTTTTTTTGATGTTATTACCATTTTCATTAATGCATATGGGAAAGTAGTGCCTTCTGAGTGATGTATATTTCAAAGGTCTTAATGGTTTTGACATTCAACCAGCGCTTTAATATGGAGGACATAGTTTTATTATTCATACTGGAGATCATTTTCATGACCTTGATGGTTTTACTGGAAATCTGCATCATATATATCATACAGGATAGAATGTGCTTAAAGTCAAAAAGATGTTATTGGACAATAAACGGAGTCGTACGATGTCCTTTGCATTTAAATACCTATTATTTCAAGTTTCAGCTACATGAGTAATTGAAAAAAAAAAAATTTCAAGATAATCTAGTGCACATGGCTGCACGATATTGATAAAATTTGCAATCCGTGATATGGATGTACAGCATTGCGATAACAATAATATTGCGATATTTCTCGTTCACCTAAAAGAAATACCAGTTTCCCCTAAAAACGTTCCTTAACAATGTTAAAATGAGCCAATTGTTTGTGTGCTGACTCAGTTATTTAGAATTTAAAGTAATAAACATGAAATTAAGTCAGTCTCAGTCACTCCCAGAGTTAGAACAGTGAAAAAAACAAACAGTTAAAATCCGTCCAGTCATCGTCCTGCTTTGGGAGCAGTGCTTTTAGCTTTAGCTTAGCACAGCTGCTGTAAACCAAGGGTGTCAGTTAGCATGTCCTCCAAAAAAAGTAACTGAGACATCTACATTTTTTTCTAAATGTATGTTGGGAGCCGTGTGTTCAGAACGAGTACAAATCATAATGTAAAATCGAACCAGACTATTACCTGGGCAGATATTTACTTGGAACTATATTTGGCCTCATCATAGCCAAAGCACCAATAGATAGGAGCAAAGTTCTCACGTAGCATCCATGCTGGTATATTTAGGGAAGTTGGGGGTTTTCAGGTGTTACGTGAGAACTTTGCTCCTATCTAGCAGTGCTTTCCCTGTGATGAGGCCGAATATAGTTCCAAGTAAATATCTGCCCAGGTAATAGCCTGGTTCGATTTTGCATTATGATTT
>JAQQZY010000012.1:20897460-20907474 GCA_030068375.1 Ostorhinchus rueppellii
TACCCGCATTATCCTCACTAGGGTCACGGGGGTCGCATGGAGCCTATCCCAGCTACTTAGGGCGAAGGCGGGGTACAACATGGACAAGTCGCCAGTTCATCACAGGTAAATATACATGCTACTTTTAATTTCCATGTTATCTGTACGCATTATAAGCTTTCCATATGTATGTTCATACCATGTCAAACACCCCCCACTGAGGGTCAGGGGTATGTGAACTAGAGAGCTTGGCATAAATTGACATGCAATCATATGGCGTTGAATAACACGCAAGAGGACACAAATATGTACGTATAGCACGGCAAATGCCATAAGAACTAGTGTGACATACAATGCAATTTCATGAGACCAGCCTCAACTTCATGTCATGAATGGACAGTTTTTTACTATTTTACACCCACAGTTTGTGATTTGGCTGCCACCATGTTAGCCTTTTGGAACTAGAAGTGACCATATATGGACATAATGGGCAGTACTAGAGGTAAGTGCTAATGTACTTAGCTAAAAAAAAAAAAAAAAAAGTAAACTTCATCAAACACTGTCTAGCGAAGTTATTTTCCAGGTATGCAGAACAGTGTCTTGTTCAACCTATTAACCACAACTACAGTGGAGCTGTCATGAAAAAAAAAAAGAGTGTTATTTAATTTAGTGATATTTAAAAAATCTGACTCTTCAGGAAAGAAAGCTGTCATACAGGCTCGACACAGAAAAGACATCTGTTCAACCAAGATCTGATTAACAATGAAAAAATTTCAAAGATGGACCGCCAGATTACTTATTAGAGGTTCCAAATAAAACAGGTGAAACAGGAAAAAATATCTTTTAAAATGACAGAACAGAGCAAGTCCTTGGGAGCTGGGTCTTTCTGGCACCCACCCCCGATGGCTATCACAGATATTATACCTTTTAGACGCGTCCTCATAGGTTTCCCTTTGGAGCCAAGACCCTTGTCCCAAAAAAAGCCTTCGTCACGGTTCAGTTTGAGCTGGTCTGGGTTCACGGTCTTGGTGTAGGTTTCAGCTGTGGAACCTACCCCACGGATCAAAGAGAAACATCTGCCAGCATGAAAGCACTAATGTGAAAGCACCTCATTATATTGTGAGCAATGATGGAGTAAGAAGCAGAAAACATAACCCCGCTGATAAAAGCACTGGCATCTGTAACTGTGTTTCATATCCATACATGACGGTTTCAGTCAAGGTCTCCTAACTCAGAGATGTATTCATACATATGACAAGCATGTGTGTCTGTACATAACCACAAAAACTGTAGGGCCTGTGCTCCAAGGAGAGGCTGAAGAGTCATTAAGAAAACAAAAGACGGAAGCTGTAAAATCAAAAGTCGAACATTGCCAGCTGAAAAACCCTGCCTCCCTGAAAATTTCTGCTGCATGTCAATGATTATGTGCCCCATTTTGTTGCCTGTGATAAGAATGCATCCAATTTTACTTCCTTCTGAAGCAGTCAAGAGGTGCTCTCAAACTGCTTGCATTTCATTCCAGCCATACAATTTCAATTCCATCTCCTAACAGATTTAAAATGAAGATGACATCCTTGACTTCGATTACTGTGTCAAGGTCCATGTCCAATACAGTAAGCTAAAAACAGACTGCCACTCTAAATATTTCACACATCTTCACCAGCAAACAGCAAAAATAAGTGGAAGTCTACGCCGCCATCGTCCCCTCTCCTCAGCCTCCCCGCTGTCAACGCCATCCTCATCCTCGGATGTTAATCTGAGCGCCACGCCTCTGACAGAATGAAGTCCTCAACTCCATCTAAAACTCCTAAATCGAGCTGAAGCCAGTCCGGCTAATCTACTGACGTTGAGTGATGCAGAAGTATGTGTGCCAAACATGACATTCCAATAGAGTTCCTCCCCTGCTGCTGAGGGCTCCAAAATAGACGTGTTAGAAATGACAAAACCAGCAGGCGAGCCCAGCACTGTCTCGGCATGACCTCAGTAAATGAATGGAAGTGAACAGTAGGACAGACCAGACAGCTCCTATAACTGTCACTTAAAACAAAACATCCGTGGTGAGTTGGGAGGATGGCCTGTTTTATACGATTTAAGGAAGAAACGGGAGTGTGCTTATGTGTCAACGACCAAAAATAGGGTCTTCGGCGTTGCAGGGGTCTTGGCTGGAAACCTACTTTTAAGGAAGGAAGGAAGTAAAACGCTTCTCCTAACAAGGACGTCGAATCTACAGATCTTCTCTCAGCTTTTACTAACATTGACATGTATTCGCAACGAAGCGACGCCGGTGAATCCGACACCAAACACAAGGAGCGCACTGAAGATTATCTCCGTCTTGGGTTCAAGCCAGTCTTAAAGCTCGACTTCATAGCGGGCGCTATGGTCTGATGAAGGCCGTTCTCCCATCGTTAAAAAGTCGTTTCAGTAGACCGGCCATTAAATTGAGGCAAGCACTGGCTGACATGTCCATCCAGAGGCATTCTACTCGCCTCATCATGTTCTTTAATCATCGAATGGAAAGAGAGCAGCCCACACCGGGGTCACTTTCAATGAGCAGCACTCCGAACAGTCAGTAGAGAGTCCAATTAAATCCCACATTTTCTGACCCATGAGCAACTATGTAATGAAATCCCAGGGTTACTGCAGGATGGATTGAGCAGACACTGCGAGATGGATGGAGAGAAAGTGACTGGAGTGGTACTTTTTTTTTTTTGCCTGCTTCCATACATACATGTATTAGGGATTGGGAAATGATTGGATCCGACATTCACTCTTACTGTTACGGGTATTTTTAGTCAATATGTGTTCAAATCAATTTAACCATGTGTTGAATCTTTTTCTCGGTGTTACCTGATTGGTTACATGTCACGAATAACAGCCTATCAACACTTTACCTAGTAGCTCACTTATTTACAATCCCTCCAGTGACAGTATAAAATGTTCTCGAAAATTACCGAAATGCTTCATTGATAGTTCTACTTTTTTTTTTTTTTTTTTAAATGAAAAGTAGCAGCATTTCATGATTAGTCTCCCAAGTGAGAATTTTTCCAGGTACATTCTGTTCTTCATCATCTTTTTCTGCATTTTATCCCACTTCATTTGGGAAACTACGACATTGTTTGTGCTGTAATTTTATATTTATCTTTTTTTTTGTTCGTTACCGTTGTTCTCATCATTTCGTTGTGTTCTGTGTACATTGACTGCAAAAAAAAGGGGTGTCTAAAAACAAGATAAAAACACTAAATCTGAGGAAAAAGGTCCTCAAAACAAGTGAAACATCCGTCCATGCAGCAAGATAATTTCACTTGACGAGATTTCTTGAATTAAGATTAAGACTGCCACATCAATTTCATTGCTTGCTACTTTGCACAATGACAATAAAGCTATTCTATTCTATATCTTGAAATAAGCATGTTTACAGATGTATGAACACTTAAAATAAGAAATTAACTAGTAAAACAAGATAAATTATCTAATACTTTTAAATCTAAGTTGTTATATCTTGGTAAGAGCCAAATAATTTGCAGTGTGTAAACGGCTATTTAAATAAAGATTATTATTGTTGTTGTTATGAAGTGGACAACTTTGGGTTGTAAGTCAAACAGGGGGAAGCAATGATCATCAACATTTTTGTGAGTTTTTGTAAACCAAACAACTAATTAAGACCACAGCCCCAAGATTAATCACCAATAACAAGTGTAATTAGATGCAGGCCTATTGATTACTAATAATCAATACCAGCCCTGGCATATAAAGCCTATGAATCGACCCCTAACATGCATGGTTACGTAAATGCTTCCAGCTAAATGCACATTCGAGAAATAAACATGGACGCTGTCTGCCGGGGCGGCTCCTGTAAATAAGGCCTGTGTTGTAATTTCACTTGCTTGGTTAAATTAACATCAAGGGAGGGAGGTGAGGGGGGGTGGGGTGGGGGGGGGACAGAACAAGAATGTGGGATCAGATGCAGAGAACAGGGAGAGATAGAGCCAGCGAGAGGAAGAAGAAGCCAGCAATGTCAGGATTCTTAATCCTTAGGACACATGAGTTATCAATCTCCTGTAAATGTCAGGCTCTAGGATGCCCTCATGAATGATGGATATCTGCCTTGTTTGTTTTTTTCATCTTCTCTACATTGTATTATTGACTGAGCACCACCGAGGGCTTAGAGTCTATCTTGAGAGGTAATACTCCCTCCTTACAGTGGCAGCAATACCTGAATCACAATTACCCCCAAACAGCGAGGGTTCAGCTGAAGAAAACAAGGTGCTCAGGTTTTTTTTGGTTTCCTTTCTATGAGGCATTAATTTCATTTGTTGATGCAAAAATAAAAGCATGACTGCAGATATGAGAGCACACTGAAACTATATTTAGAGCTTAACACATGCACTATAGATCTACTTTGCACCGCCTGCGATAAGGCTTGAAGACACCTTAAATCGCAGTCCTGATCAGCACTTAAGTTGTTTTTTTTATTGTTATTATTATGATCCAGGCACCCTGGAGCACCCTTACAGATTTCTGCAGCTAAATATAGACCCCCACATTAGTCTGCTGAAAATGCACAACTACAGTGGCAGCTTTTTAACACAAATTTCCATCATGTCATGCTGATCATCTCTCTCAGTTGTGTCAACTGGCTCTTATATTACCATGGATTATTCTAGTGAATATAAAACATCCCAAACAAAATGATAAAAAAAACAAAAACAAAAAAAGGAACATGGCCCAAGGTTACAGCTGACTCTCACTGGGCACCAGAGACACACTCCAAGTCTCCACAGGAATATTATTGGGATCTTGTGGGATTATTGCGCTGAGAATTGGAGTCCTACTCCAGCTCAGGCAACTACTCATGGAGAGGGGGGGAAAAAAAGAAAAGAAAAAAAAGTCACCGATTCCAGTCTCTGCCACACTTGGCGGTTGCTTTCCTTGTGCTCTGGGGGAAAAGGCTGCATAATTCTCAGAGAACCAATTAATTTTTAACATTTAGTGCCCAGCATGCACTGCCTTTGCATTAATTGCTGCATATCAATATGGATCTATTTGTACGGCGCCTGTTTGTGGCACGAAGTTTAATTTCCAAGGAGATTAATTCATTATGGATTATTAATCAGATTAACATTTTAACAGCCGTGCGTCAATGACACATGAGAGCACATGTTCACATCATTAACAGAGGAAACTTCTGAGTAAAACAACTTATTATCTGAGCTGTATGTACTGTGAAATATTACTAAACACCACATGGATGTGCACTTTAAGTTTGGTGGATATTGATCAATTCGTGGTTCTGGACACATTGTGCGTAAAAGTAGCGTCAAACCGAATAAGAAAATGACAGAAGGGAAAAATAACGGACACATTATGCATCAGAAAGCTCCACTCAGTTCAGCAGGGGAGACACAGACACCAGTGGACCCGAGTGCGGACTAATCGGCACCGTGCCGAGCCAGTGCCCCTCTTACCTTGAGCCGGTGTGGAGTGGATGAGTGTGGAGAAAAATAAAATCCATGTGGCGCGCCACATCGATCCGCTCCAGGAGCCCTCCAACATGGTCCCAAAGCGGGAGAACTGGACAACAAGTGCCCGGTGTGGTCGAAACATGATACAGCGTCAGTCCTTGGTGCTGTCTCTTGAAGTCTGGGGGTGCAGGAGTGGGGGGGGTGTAGAGGAGGGGGGGAGGGGGGAGAAACCTGCGGCCACTCGAGCCGGGCAAAGTGCGCGGACCTGCGCGCGCAAAGCAGAGCCGTGGACGGTACCGCTGCAGCCCGGGGGGAATTCGGTGAAATTCGGAGCCTCTGTCGTAATTCTCTCCAATTCCACGGGCTGGGGATGGAAATGAGTTGTCTGTTCTCCGGATGAATGACAAGTCAAAGGAATCCAATCGGTTCAGTCCAAATTACAGTCCACGTCTGTGCACCTGTGAAGGAAGAAGATGCACCTCATACCCGGCGGTACTTTTCATCCACACTTCTTTGCTTGATGTGATCTCTTCGGGGTTCTTTTTTCTTTTTTTTTTGTCCCCTTGAGACATGAAACTTCAGCTTCCCAACCGAATAGTTAAAACCTTCCGAAAGCCAGGGACACAATTTCTCCAGTTCCTTTCTTTTGAAGAGAAGCGCCAGATCCACGGTGCACACTCTCCGAAAGTTGCTTCCCCGCTGCGCACTGACAAGGCTGACGGCGGTTCTGTTTGACAGGCCCACGAAGAGGAAGTTCAGTGGGTCTGAGAGCAGAGGAGGAGGGCGTCGAGAGGGGGGAACTTGCTGCCACAGACGGAGCCTGCCGTGGAGAGGAGCCCGGCTGCCGGTGTGCGTCGGATGAGGACGAGTCCCGAGTTGTGTATGAGGAAACATTAGGATGTGGGAAGTGGGAGCGCAGCGCAGGTCGCCACCGTGCGGCCGTGCGTAAAAGCGCACTCTCTGTTACAACACAGCCAAGACACACATCCGTGGATTTTCAGAGGAGGATTTTATGGCTTTACAGATCACAGAAAGGTGTAATGAATGTGGTCCTTTGTTAAAAATGATTACAAAACACGTGTTGTGCCTGTGTTTCAGTGGGTTACAGTGGGCTGTTCAGGCACCTGAGCACGAATCAGTGGAATAGTTCTATAGAAAACCACTGAGGCTGATTTTTTTGTATTTTTTTGTCGTTATTTTACCAAAAAGTGTGTAGGATTTGTACCTTTATGTTGATCCTTTCGGTGACAGTGAGGTTCGTGCATCACTGTTCTAAACATTCCCTATTGTTCTTTTACTGGGATGTAAATCCCATCTCTATTTGAGGTGCATTTGCATAAATAGGAAAAGACGTGTGTGTCTGTGCCGGGTCTTTAAACAGTCAGGTAGGGAACTGCTGCATGTTATCTCTTCTGTGTTCACTGTGGAAGGAGGACAAGGGGGGAGGAAAGGGTGAGAATGAACGAGTGGGAGACAGACAGAGGAACAGCAAAAAGAGAGAGAGGGAGAAGTGAGAAGGGTGGTGGTGGTGGTGGTGGTGGGAGGGGGTGATAAAGAGTGACTGAGCAAATGCTGTTTCCAAAATGACAGTATCGCTAAAGTAGAGGCCGAGAGAGAGAATGAGAGAGCATGACTGAGCAAATGTTCCTGTCTTGAAAATGACAGTGCCTTGCCAGGAGAAAGCAGGAGTGCTTAATGTTAGTAATGTTTTTTTGCGAATGGCGAGTCCCATCTAAGCCACCACAGGGCAGCAGGAAAATAATGCACCATGGTAATAGCTTCTGTTGTTTCACAGCATGATCTTTGAGCTCCCATTGGCTCTCGCCTTCTTATCCAAAAAAATGTGATTCCTCGCACTAAAGTTAATAACAGGGGAGTTAACATCAGGAAAAACCAAGACAGAGTGCTTCCTCGGCCACCCCCAGGGCTGCTCAGGGACCCGTTTATGATGATTTTTCAAAGTACTTACTGTGACAGAACTTGGCAAGAGGGTCATTTAAAAAAAAAAAAAAAAAAAAAAATCCCCCGGACACAGTATTTTGAGAAACAGCTCTCTTCAAACAAGTGTCAGACATGTTTGTTTGTGTGGTGTTTCTTCCTCCACCCCCACCCTCCTTTTTTTTTTTTTTTCCCTGCAGATGCCAGTGCCGCCAGGTGTTAGTACTTGGTGTTGTAGAGCAATAGCTACTTGTGATCACAGGTGCTAAAGCGGCTTACTGCGAGCTGTACTCACCTCAGTATGAAGCGCGCTCTTTTTATCCAGCCCTAGAATTAACAGCACGACTGGTAATGATGATTCAGGGTTGATCTGGAGGAGATTGCAATTATTTGAAGTTATTCTGACTTTTGCTCGGGGAATTTGTGTTGAACACCTTCAAGCATTTGAAGCTATTTGAGCCGTGTGCAGGAAAAAAAAAAAAAAAAAAAAAACCCACACAGGAACACGCAGGTGGAAGACATTAACGGCGCAGCGACATTCACCACGCAGATGCCAAAAACACCCTCAACGTTTCCAACAAAAACCCTCATCCACCCATTTGTCACAATAAATGTTGTCACTGTAACCACAGAAATAGCTCATGTCAACATAATTTACCAATAAATCGAGCTGTTCAGGGGCGGAGCTTGTGAACAGGGGAGGGCAGGTAACCACTTATAGGACCCCTAGTCTTTAAGAGAGGATAAAGGCTGTCCACTCAAAATGAGGAAACATTTTCCATTTTAGAAAACTAAGTAATGGAGGATTTCTCAGTAAGAAACCATCGAAAAGCCACCTTCGTCACAACTTTTACCCATAAAGTCCCAAAGCATCTACTGATCGAAACGGTTTAATACCTACTGGTCCACTAATCCTATCAATACATGTCAATAATGATTAGTGTAAAATGCAGTTTCTGGTGGGGGGGGGTTGTTCTTTTTTAACCATATATTTTATTCAAGACAGGCAGGACAGTACTGGATGCATTTGAAATACAATGTCTTGATTGATTTTCTTTGTTTTGTTCGTCAAGAAATACCCACCCACCCCCAACACCCACATACTGCTGTTAAAAAAAAGATAATAGAAAATATTATACATTAAGATAAAATAAAATAAATACAAACAACAAATAAAGGGGGGGGGGGCATAGGCTACCTCACTCTGATATATGTCTTTAAATCCTTGACGCCTGTTGATGCAAATTCACATCAAACCCACTTCAAAATGCAACCAAAATACTATCTACTTGAAAGGAAAAACACAAGTGATTTTTTTTCTCCATAACTGGAAATAAATTCAGGTGTCAGGGGGTTAAATTTACTTTTTTTTTTTTTGCTTAATTCAAGCTAAACAATCTGCCCATGGAACAAGTGAAAATTATCTTGAGATTATCTTAATTATCTAAGATTTTCTAGTTCTATTGTCTAAAAATATGTTCTTATCTCACTGTGAAAGCTACTCTACAGGTGATTCTGTCTAGAGTTCCTCACTCTGATACATGTCTTTAACCCCTTGATGCCTATTGATGCAAATTCACATCAAACCCCCCTACCCTGCTTCAAAATGCAACCAAAATACTATCTACTTTAAAGAAAAAACTCAAGTTATTTTTTTTTTCCACAGTTGGAAATAAATTCAGGTGTTAAGGGGTTAATTAAGAAAAAACAGAACACAACTCAGGGCCATATTGACTTATGGGAGGGTCTTGAGCCTTCCAAAGTAAAAAAAAAAAAAATCAAAGCATCCCACATTTTGTAAAATTTTCTCGTTGAACCTCTTGTAAAATACTTAATTTTCTCTCACTTCGGGAAGAACATTAGTTTACTGAGCCAGACAGAAACTTTGGGTGGATCAGGAGATTTCCACAGTAAAACTCTTCTTCTACATGTTAGCAAAGGCAAAAGCAATCATCTCATCAGTGGGGAAAAGGCAGTTTCATGGTCATCAGATATGACCCATTTGGACCTTCAGAGGCTCTGTAGTGAACGTAGAAACACCGTCATCTTCTACAACATTGATTCACCAGTAAAACCTATGGAGTGGGATCAATAACAGTGGATGGAGACGTTTGATTTTAATGATATTTTTGCTGAAAAAGTCACTTTTTCCTTATTTTGTTTGTTTTGATATAATAACCTTTGAATTTACTCTGCGCTTTAATGAACCTCTACGCCAGGGGGGTCAAACTCATTTAAGTTCGGGGGCCATATACAGCTTAATATGGTATAAAGTGGGCCGGACTAGTAAAATAATATAAATAATAGGATAATGACTTGAGTAAAAAAAAAACCTTTAAAATTCTGTAATGAAAATATTTACATCTACAAATTGTACTTGAATATAACTTGAACAAATATGAACAACCTGAACACTATTTAAAATAAGTGCAATGTTAACAATATTACAGCTTAGTTTATCATTTATATATGAGTCACAAGTTAGAGATCACAGTGGATCTACAAATACACAAAACATTAAATAACAGGCGGGATATTATTAAAATTCCACATAATTCTCTTAAAGGAATAGTCCACCCCCAGGCCAAATTCAGTGTCTCCCCACAGCCCCCAGACCTAAATAAGTGTGTGGAAG
>JAQQZY010000012.1:21049648-21063474 GCA_030068375.1 Ostorhinchus rueppellii
ATGGGGATTATTTGTCAACAAGGACTATTTTGTTATTCCAATTGGTCATTTTCTGTATGAATAACAATGAAATTGTTAATTTCCAACAAGTTTTTGATAAACTATGAAGTTATTTATGTTTTCTTATTATCATGATAGGTGGTCTAATAAATTTAAGCACCGTAAATTGTGCCTAAAGATTTTCCTGATGGAAAAACGACAATTTCGACAAAACTCTTGTTTTTGTGCTGGCAAGAGGTAGTTTTTCGGGCCTAGTAAAATTGGTTTTCAGCGCAAAACTGCAATGGAAAGACCTTTATCGGCATCTGGAGTCACACGAACAAACAAAATGGATGTTGGCAGACGTTAAAACAAGCAAAAAAGATTAAAGAAACATGGTGCGGTATGGCTAGAAAACGGATTTTTTTTTGTTTTTAATTTAATACAGTACAATATATGATAATGAATATGTCTGTAAAGCAATGTGATTTTTATGTTCATTGCCATGTTTATGAAATGAAATCTCGCGATAATAAATAGGCTAAACAGATCATTGCATTTGTGATTTCATGGAAAAACAGACATTATGCACTTGGCTTTTTTTTAATTTAGTATACATCAGTAAATTTTGCACCGATGTCCAATGGAGGTAAATGAGAATATGTACAATAGAAACTGAACTGAATAAATCGGAGAAATGTGTCTGTACATGTGGTGACTGCAGCTGATACTAGAAACAAACATGCAGGCCATATTAGATATGAAACAGTAATGAAATGCCACCAAATACTTCCACACCCATGTTTCATCAAACTAGGAAACAAGCTGGGGTAGCAGTGACCTGTTTCTGAACACTTGTCATGTCTCTTCTCCAACATTAAGCTGCTTTCACAAATGAACTCACATAGCGAGCATGTTTCCATCTAGCTGTTTTATCTACGTTAGAGTTGTGCATGAACAAACATGATTGGAAATCCAGAAATATTCAAAAGATCTCAAAGTATCTGAGAAAAGGTGGAAGAGTGGTCTTAACAATAAAAGGTAAATGTAAACCTGTTCAGTAGAAGCAGGTTCAGTCAATAAATGAGGGCTAAACGGAGCTCCTTGGACGTGCAGACGAGACTGTGATGATCACTGAATTAATACAAGACCCATTTGATTGAAAATAGCAATGAAATGCACTTAAAGCTCGAGTGGGTGCATGCATCGTATATGTTCCCATGATTATGCTGCATTTCATGTGAAATCATCACAGAAACACATGCGATTGCTGGATTTCTGATGAGAAGACTGAAATAAAAATGTGAAGACTGAAGATTACTGGATTTTCTTCGTATAGTACTGTCTCATTTCAAAAAGGAGAATAAGCAACTGCATGGAACACCTTAAATAACATGAAAAATCTATATTACTGCCAGCATTAGGGTTGGGTTAAAAAAAAAAAAAATCCATTTGATCGATTCTGGATTGATTCTATTTTAATTTTGTGTTATCGAGTAATACTGGAAGACATCGATTTTTCAGAGCAGGTCGGTGAGTACCTGACCTGGGTACCACTGAGGCGCCGCTGACTCCATTGCAAAGTAGTTTCTGAATACATAACGGACTGATTTACCCTTATGACATCAAATCAAAATCAAATACAGTGAATAAACACTTCAGAGTAAATAAAATACATTTACATGAGTATCAGTCACCTAGAATTCGTGAGTACTCCTTTAACCCTTAATTATGTGTCCAAAAAAAGCTCGAGCGCCAAGGAGATTTTGTTCTCCTTGGCCTTTTAACTCGTGCAATGTTGATATTTTGTTCTGTTTTGTGTTTCTAGTGTTCTGTCCAGCACTTTGGTCCACTGTGGTTGTTTTAGAGTGATTTATAAATAAAGCTGGATTGGACTGACTGCGTCATAAGGAAGTGATCTGAATGCTAGTTAGTTAGCAGTTAGCTTAAAGTATGCTAAATCGCGGTTATGCTAACAAGTTAAAAACGGACATTTTATAGTGGGTAAAAAAACACCAGGAGCAACACAAAGCTATGAGAAGAGATTAGAACATGTACACATTCATTTTACAAAACTAGGAACTCAACTTACATTGTCTGTGACTGGAAACATGTCCTGTCGCGAACGTGAATAAAGGAAACGGAAGTGCATAAACGGTGTCCAACATAAAACGCCCACTTCAAAATAAAGGCACGAACATGTAAACTTTAACAACTTGAAAAACGCTTAAAAATAAGTATGTTTTTGTCTTTTGACTCAGTAAATATTGACGTGCTTCAGATGATACATGTGCTGCATCTGTGGCTGTAGTGAAAGATCTGCTGAGCTGTATAAACTGCTTTTCCTGCTTCAGTATCAGTAGTGATTGTCACTATGTTCGACACCTAACTGTGATTCAGTGCTCTGTTATAATGCGTTTTGTTGTGTCGTAGTTATGTTCTAGTATTGACAGAGGACAGCCACGGTTCCATCTATGTTGCCATGGCAACGCCATTCAACGCTTGTAGCAATGTACACATGCTATACATCCACATAACCAGAACAATGTCAGATGAAAGCTCAACAAAATCAGTTGCCCGAAAACACAACACATCTCAAACAACACGTGATGAAATGGGCAACTACTGAAAACCAGCTAACAGTCTGAGACCTGCGTATGTTCTCATTTCATAAAACAGATCAATGTGTGTAACTTTGCACCACTAAGCACATCCACACTATCTATATACACACCACATCCGAACTGTCATATCTCCACTACCAAAACTCACTGAACGAGACAAAGAAGAGCAGATATAAAAGCTGTATTGTAAAGGGATTATTCATATTTTTGACTCTGATCATAATATGGTTTTAGATTACTTAAAATTTGTCGATCAGCCACTCCATTGTTTTGTATTGTGTTGAAATGTCCCAGAATTTAAGGTGCTGTGAGGTAGAACACCACTAAAGGCCTAGGTACAAAATACGTGGTCCACCAAGTTCAAATGTTTGACGTTGAAGTGAGAAATTATTACCCCACCTCCCGAAGGTTTGCTTTTGGTTGTTTTTGATTGTTTGTAAACACTTTAGCAGCAAAACTATTGGTTAAATTCATACCAAATTTGGTTAATAGATTACCAGTGACCCAGAATAGATCAGATTACATTATGGGAAATATAGGTTCAAGTAAAAAAATTTTATGAAGTTTTAAAATCTTTTTCTTCCCAATGTACTTATAATGGGCAAAATTTCAAATGTCTGTAGCAGCAAAACTATTGGTTGAATTCATACTAAATTGACTTTATATATTGCCATTGATCCAGAATGGACGTCATTACATTTTGGGAAAAGTAGGTCAAAATTAAAATTTTTTAATGAATTTTTTCAGTCCTCCCCATTTCCTTATAGTGGGCAAAATTTCACATCTATAAAAACATCTATTTTGTTTCAATTTACTTCAAACTTGGCACATGTATAGAAGCAACTGATATGCTTACATAAGCACACACAGACATGATGACATCAGCTGGACTGATGCCAAAATAAACTACAATACGTGTGGGGGCTTGGTTTGTCATTGTTGTCATTATTGTTCCATTGTTAACACTGCAACAGCAAAACAATTTGTTGAATTCATACCAAATTGGGTTTATAGATTGCCAGTGACACAGAATAGATCTGATTACAGTCTGGGAAAAGCAGGTCAAAGTTTTAATTAAAAAAAAAAAAAAAAGAAAAGAAAAAAGGAATCCCTCCCCAATTACTTATAATGGGCAAAATTTCACATGGTGGCAGCAAAACTATTGGTTGAATTGATACCAAATTGACCCAGAATGGATCTCATTACATTTTAGGAACAGTAGATCAAAGAGTTCACTTTTCTTTTTTTTTTTCTTTTTTTAAATGAATTTTAAAATTTTCCTATTTACTTATAATTTGCCACATATGTGCGAGGGGTGGGGTTTGTTGTGCCCGGCACCACTTGTTTTGAATGAGCTGAGTGAAGGTGAGTGATATTCCAAGCAAATCTCAACTGTTATTAATAGTCGTTGAGATGAGGGGCTATTAACAGATGATGCTGTCAATGTGTTTGTATTAGAGAGACACAGTGAGAGAAAGTGTTGGGCTGAGCGAATAAATTATGTCTCGGCAGCTCTCCAATTAAATAAGATTTTACCAATTTAATCGTAGAAAGGAAGACAAAATCAATATGCCGCGGTTGATGTTGATATTGTGGTGAGCCCTTACAAATAAATCAATGTATGGGAGCCACTGGAAATATTATCACGCCCACTCAGTTCCTGTCAGTTCACTTCTATTTCCTACATGGGTTCACTCAGACAATATATGGCTTTAGAAACGGTTCCCTTTGGACTCAAAACGCGCAACGTCCATGAGGATAAAGCAAGGTGAGGTGAAGGTGGAGGGTAGCTGTGGTTGCGGACCGTCGAACAGCCCTCAGACAAGACCTGAGGATGGACTCGTGTGGGGCTGGATGTCAAGCGGCAGTCAATTCCAGGCTGTGCTGTGGTGTGGTGGACGAGTAATGAGCACCAGGCGGAAACACGGGCCACTTAATGGGATTACACGGAGAAACGTTAATCTAGGGAGAGCAGGTGGGGAATTAAACATGAGCAGAGGGCGACAGCGAGAACGACGGAGAACACAGAGAGACTTATACCAGATCCGCAATTCAGAGGACACACACGCCATTACACTCCCCAGTTCAGTTCATTATCATCTCTTCTGCTTCGTCTTCTTATTTTTCAGAATGACTCAAATTATCTTCAGCGAACTAAGGCTTGGAATCAGATGAAAGAGACTCATTTGCTTATACGATCAAGCTAAACATTTGTCGGATGGCCCATTTCGTTTCACTGATGATATGTGTTAGCGTTTCGTGAGGCAGCTGGTTTTTTGTCGAGATAGATGCATTAATAATATACAATAACTTTCTGGCCAAAAACCCATTAGCCAGAAACACATTCTGCCATAAAGCCCAAGGAGTGAAAGGACCCTTTGATAATCAGCCAACCCCAGAGGACAGCAAGTGCTTCATTTGAATGAAACAACAATTAAATTACTGGCTGCAGTTTTGCTGGCCTTATTAAATCCCTTACTGCGAATGGACTATTTCCATTTTGTAATTTAGCCTCTAAAGCTGCAAATTGATTTAGAAATTCTGTATTGGTGACGCAGATTCCAGACGATATGACCTTCCCTCCGAAGGTGTATTGCATCTTAATTGGTTTAGAGCACAATAAGCCACAGCTGAGTAAAATGTATTGAAATTAAGATCTGTTCGGGCATAAAGACGTTCATTTGCGGCCTTACCCCAATGTGTTGTTAATTAAAGAGATAGCGAATTGAGTGTATTCACGTTAGCTACATTGGAGCCTTGAATTGAAAGTTTATGACCCTTTGACTCAGTCCGTGCCACCATGCAGTTTTCTACGGAGGATATCAGTATTACCAAGGCGATGACAATGTGACAAGAATTTCTACAAATAAATAAGGCTGAATATTGAATACAAACAAGTCTTGGTATCAGACTCACTTTCGGCTGCTGTAACAGATATTAATTCATGGAACATAAGATAAATCTTAAGCTACATTTCCCACAATAAATGAGACAACAAAAATAGTGGATAAGGAGACGTTTTTGAAATGATTCGACACAGAAATGGTCACAACACACACACACAATAATTTGCATTATTTCGGTCACACTTTGGAAAACAAGATTTGTAATGATTAGGGATGCACTGATACCACTTTTTTCTAGACTCAGTACAAGTACAGGTTCTTACATTTGAGTACTTGCCGATACAGAGTACCAATACGAGTACTTAATAATCCCATTACAGTTTTTAGTTCCTTTTGAAAATGTGCTTTATTGTCGTCGTCATTAGTTTGACTGGAACAAAGTGCTGCTACTGACATTTAATGTATTGGAATGAATGTTTCTCAATCAATCTCTCTTAATTAAGCATACTGGGCAAATACCACAAAGAAAAGAAGCGTTCTTTGAGAAGAGGAAGAAAGTCAGTAATAAACACAGAGACAACAGAGGTAATACTAATGTGGATACTCGTGTTGACATCGATAAGGGTAGTTGTCATAAATATGTCAGTAGTTTGTCACTAACTCACACAATCGTTCTTTGAACAGATCTTCTACCTTCACGGTTCCAGGTGTTATTCTCCATCTGGGTACCCATCCACCAGCACCTGCAAAAACGGATAGACCTACGAACGGAATGTACACAGAGGACAGATAGAACACTCTGTCCATGGCCATCTGTGTCTTTACATCACTTGCAGTCAGTGTTACCTTTGTCACCGTCATTTATTTTGAAAAATCTCCACACTGCTGAAGTTACTCCTCTGCCACGTACCTGCTGCACTGAACTGTGAATGTCACGCTGCCTTCAGTGGTTGTATCGGAGTACTTTTATGAATATGAGTACAAGTATACACAGTCAGTATCGGACTGATACCGGGATCGGTGTATCCCTAGTTATGATCATTCGTCAGAATCTTATAGATGTGGTCAAACACATTCTGACCGAACTATGTAGAAGAAGAACATTGGACAGATAACAGACACTCCCATGGGATACTTCAGACATCTAAGCCTTTCTCTCATAAAATTAAAAAAAATGTAAACATATGAATTTGTGTATATTTATATGTGTGTGTATATTCAGATTTTTTTTTTTAATTTTCACTATTGTGACATGGGCAATTGTATATTTTTAGGAGTGGGTGTATATACAGGTGGGGAAATATCCATCCATGTTCTGAACCCGCTTTAACCTCACTAGGGTCACGGGGGCCGCTTGGAGCCCATCACAGCTACTTACGGGCGAAGGTGGGGTACACCCTGGACAAGTTGCCAGTGAGGGGAAATATGTATATAATATATTGCCGTACACAAGTATAGATGGATATATTTGTAATAATTTGTCAAATCTTCAGTTAAATAAAAGTCTATTTAAAAAAAAAAAATCAGTTTTCCACTGTATGTAATATATGCATTGTGTCAATTTCAACATATAACGTTCAAATAGTTTTTACTGGTTTATGTCTGAAATATTTTGAATTTGGATTATTTCAGTCAGCCGTGTTATTGTAGTTGTTAAATGTTTTATAACGTCAAGAAACAATGCAGTTCGCAGTGACCAACTTGGACACAGCTAAGTTGATTTATACAAGTTTCTATAATAGTATAGTTTTCATTCAGGGATGGAATATTGGACTAATGTGTATTTCACCCAAACTCAATAAAACTGCTCAAAGAAAAACCACACTTTTTTTTTCTCCCGAAGTTTGGCCATGAATTATGATCTTACATAAACACCGAATCCTTTGTGGAATCTTCAGCAAGGCCTCACTCTGACATATTTGATCAGTATTTTAATTAGTTTTGCTCTCAACAAGTTGCAGGTCTGCTCTAACTTCAGTACTGCCAACAATCATTTCAAAACATAAATGTCATCTGTGTTGAACACGCAGGAACACTTGACCATGAGCAGAACACCTTCTGAGATACATACGAGACATCAAAGCTGAGGGGGTTGTAACGCTGAGGCTTAATCGTGTCTTACTTGAAATAAATAAACTTTATTTTAAACTGATGTGTAAAGGGGAAAGATTGGTGCAGAAAGATTCACTATACTGAAGGAAATTAAGTGTTCAGTGGTGAAACTTTTCACCAGGATGAACTCCAGACGTGATAACTGTAATGTCCCCCCCTTAAAGTTCAACTGAAAACAACACCCATATTTAACGGAACACACCACCGATTTTCCATACTGAAATATGTTCTTCCCTGATCTTAGACGAGTTGATACATACCTCTCTTATCTCTGTGGGTGCACTCAATCGCCCTGGCACACGGCGCTACTTTGTTAGCACTTAGCATAGCTCATTATTTCCTCCAGGTCCAGGACGTGAAGATAGGGAAAACATGGAAGTGCTTGGTTACTTCTATTTAAATACGGTTACATGAGTAGTTACATGACCCAAGTATGGTTACACAAAATAAAACGTAGTGATTTTCTAAGTGGATAAAATGGACAACTATATTGTATGGCGGAATTACACTTAGGAGCGCTTCAACGTCGGTGCAGTAATATCATCACTCCTGGAAAATCCTCTCCCCTTGTCATTTAGTAAATTTCGGTAAAGTTTTGCGTATATGTCTAATGGAAAAGTGACTAGTGTTTGGTTTGGTAGTTGTGGAATATTCACTCTGGGCCACATTCCAACACAGTGATGGTACCTGAATATTGGATGCTAACCAACAAAAAAAGATCAGCGTTGACAATTTAATGACCCTGCACCTAGACGCCTGTTGGTCCCTGCTCCCTTTCCAGCATCACTATCCCATCACCTCATCAATGCTAGCTCCTCTTATTTGTCCCGATGACCATGCGCTGACCCTGAGAGACCTGAAACATGACTGCGAGGTCAACATTGCTATCCAAATTTGACTTGAAAATGAACATCAAAGTTGACGCCGAAAGAACTCACCCAAGAGCTTCCCAAGTTGTACCTAAAAACCAAACATGAAGGAGATCGGACAATTTGGTGAAGAGGTCTCGTGCTAACACTAATTTAAACTACCCCTTCGGTCGATAGCTGAGGGGTAAAAAGGGAGGTGTCTGTTCTCCTTAAATCTCTGCAGATAAAGGTCTTATTCTGGGGAAATGAAAACACATCTCATCTTACTTTCAGTTGATTATACAAATGAAAGGGTCGTTACAAACCAAATTATTTTCCGTTTCTATGATTAGATTACACTAAATCCTCCAAATCTCGCATTCTGAACCTTTGAGCCAGTATAAATACCCCATTTCCACAAAACTATGGGTTCAGCTCAAAATTGTAAACCTAGTGAAAAGCCAATACGACTGAGCTGCTACTGAAGGAAAAACATCTATTCATCACTCAATCAGGCATGCTGATTCCAAATGTGAAATGAGAATTTTTCCAACATTGATGGATTGATTTGGAATTAAGTGAACGTGGGGGGAAAAAAAATCCAATCATGCGCCAACACGTTTTACTTTCTATCCACAGGCTGAAGTTAATATGTGATAAATCTGGGTGTAGATATGAACATCCTGGACCCATCAGCTTGGCTCTAGATTGTTCCGAAACGTTTCCAACACCTGCTCTTTTGTTTGTTCCTCGTGAGTTTCCTTCTGTAGGAACCAGTAATAATTGCTAGGGATGCACCAATACTGATACCAGTATCGGCTATTGAGTACTTTTACTCGTACTCGCACCGATACCACTTACAGCAACGTAAATTTCACAGTTAAGTGCGGCAGGTATACGGCGGAGGAGTAATGTAAGCAGTGTGGAGATATTTTCAAAATAAATGATGTTGAAAAAAAGTAACGACGACTGGAAGTAATGTTAAAGACACAGATGGAGCGTTCTGTCCATCCTCTGTGTACACAATTCTGTCCATTTTCCAGATGCTCGCAGATGTGTACCCAGACGGAGAATACCACCAGGAACTGTGGAGGTAGAGGATCTGTTCAAAGAGCGACTGTGTGAGTTAGAGAAAAACTACTGACATATTTCAGACAACTACCCAAGGCTGGGAAAGTTTACGTCCTTCTTATAATACTATGGGGCTAAGGAGCGGTGCAGACCACCACCCACACAAGTGAAAATGAAACTTAAACTCATTTATCTTTTCTCTACCTCCTGAAGCTTCACTTTTAAACCTTACCAGTGTAAACGCTGCAATATTAATAATGTTACCTCCGTCACCTCCATGTTTGTTATTACCGACTTTCTTCTTCTTCTCATGAAACTTTACTTTTCTTCGTGGTATTTGTCCAGTATGGTTAAATAAGAACAGCGCCCCCTGGTGGATTGATTTAGAAATGCTCATTCCAACACACTGAATGTCAGTAGCAGCAGTTTGTTACACTCAGACTAATCACAACGACAATAAAGCACATTTTCTAAAGGAACTAACAACTGAGATGGATCATTAAGTACTCATATTAGTATCAGTACTCGGTATTGGCAAGTACTCAAATGGAAGAACCTGTACTTATCTTACTTTTGTACTTTTTTGGTTTTCTTGTGTTTATTATGGTTGTTGTACTGTGCACAGTGATCAATGTACAAACCAAAATAAACCATTCATTCATTCATTCATCGATCTGGAAAAAAGTGGTATCGGTGCATCCCCATTGCCTTCATGTTTTACTCCATTCAGGAAATATATGGACGGAATCGTTCACCATGTTTAACACTTACATCAATCAAACTGAGTGGAAAACAAATAAGGGGAAGTGAAGGATGTGAACGCTGAGTGACATCCTGCCTCCTACATTATCATGTCCTCGACTCGCTGATCATAACTTGGGGTTCTGTGGTTGAACACATGAGCACAAATGATTGAAAGGGAACACAGGACCTGGAATGAGTTCTGACATCCGAGGTTTATTGAAAGTTCCAGCACTATTTTGGACTGTAGCTATTTTTTTTTTGGTTTATTTTATTGAAAGTCTGACCACTTGACTGCTTAGAATTTACATTGTATAAGTCAAATGCTGTTGGGATATTTGACTTATAACCATATTCTGATGGACGCAGCCATCACCTTATTAGTTTTCATATCTTATTTTTTCTATAAGTTTAGCAGCACATGGTCTTTATACACAGTTTAGTTAAGCTTGTATTTGTTTCGCATCCAAATCACATACATACATAACTATTTTTTTGCATTTTTTTTAAAATTTCATTTTTAACCTTTATTTACCATTGCTTTTATTTTGGTGCCATGTATCACTGTATATTATATATATTTTTATTAAGCTGCGAGAGCCTTTGCTGAGTGTCCGATATGGATTTGTTTGTCTCTCTTTCTCCTTTTATCTATCTTTTTAATGAAACTGAGTCTACTGCTAAACTGAATTGCCCCTCGGGGATAAATAAAGTTGTCTGAATCTGAATATTTACAGGGTGACCATTATGTTATATTATATTATATATGTTTTGTTTTATTCATTTTACGAATATTTAGCATCACAACCTGGTGGTCATTTTAGTGGTGGGGGCGGCTATGGTTCACGTGGTAGAGCGGGTCATCCAATATCCAGAAGGTTGACAGTTCAAATCCCAAGTCAGTCTGTTGTGTCCTTGGGCAAGACACTTCACCCTCCAGTGTTACTTACACTGGTGTGTGAATGTTCGGTGGTGGTCAGAGGGGCAGCCACGCTTCCACCACCACTCGAGGGAGAATGTGAGAGTGAATGGTCAATAACATAAAAGCGCTTTGAGAAAGCACAATAAAAATCTAATCCATTATTATTATTTTGCTTTATCGTCAAACTTGTCTTCTGTGTTTTCATACTGTGATATTCTGCATTATCTCAAGTTAAAAAACAACAACAACAACAGCAAAACACCAACTTTTCATTAAATACATTTGAGAAGTTTCCCTTTTATCCGTGTGGGTTTGTCATTTAGGGTTGACAGTGGGTCCTGAAGCCAGACCAGTTGAGAACCACTGATTTAAAGCACTCATCGTATTTCACAGAAAAGAAAAAACATTTTCCATACCCCAATTCAATCAGCAGGTTTGAATTTTATCGACTTCCAGACCAGTAAAAACCTGCGCCAAGCACATAGACAGTTGGAAATTGGCAACGGTTCCCCCATTAAACAGGTCCCAGTCCAGTCACAGAACAGCCAATGAATTATGGCCTGTCTTTGGTCCTTTAGAGCTCTGACAACTGCTCCGGCTAGTTTGTTTGTTTGTGTGTTTGTGTGTGTCTGTGGGCAAATATTACTTCTGTTATGGGGGTGTAAATCTGTTTACTTTACCACATACTGGAACTCTGCTCCTTTAGGGCACATTATGCAGGTCCTCATAATGTAAATCATTACATTTTATGGGTAAGATTGTTTTAATGCCGGGGTTCTTTAGGATAGATATGGTTAATGTCAGTGTAAGTTAATGTCTCCTAAAGTGTGTTTATGTGTGTGACGGAGGAAAAATGGTCATAAAAGTGTCATAAAGACAAGGATGGAGAATATTTCACTGAGCACCAATTAAATGAGAGAGGATGTGCAGTTCCTCTGTAAGATCTTAATTAGTTTAAGAGGAAGGAAGAAAGAAAAAAGGATTTGCAAAGAGTTTGTTTTTTTTTTTTTGTTAAAGAAAAAATGTTCAGGGACGTCAGCGTTTTAATCAGTCCACACAATTATCCACTTAACCCCGCCCAAGCACCAAATGAACAAAAGACAACAGTTCTGTATTCATTAAACTCTCCCACAGTCACATGCAGAGTGTGCAGCAGGAACAAATTACCAAACAAAAACCCAGGTCGAATAAGTTTACTTTCAAATATAATGTACTCTAAATGCACAAGCTCAAGGCAAAAAAAAAAAAAACTTCTAACAGGCACCAGAAGAGACAAAACCAAAGGTGAATTTTTGCTCTTGACAAATACTGTGTGTGTAGCCACAGTGTGAAATTGCTCTTAATTCAATGTCAGTTTTTCTTTATCAAAAAAAATAGTGTGAAGCATGAAGAAGTTAGTGACATTTCCTCTGTGAATGCCAAGAAAGTCTGAGAAGAAAGAACAAACTGAGTCATCACTGGGATTATATATATATATATATATATATATATATATGAAAATGGTTTTGTTCATGGTTCATGGTTGTGTTCATTGTACAAGAAGGAAAGGGGGGGGTCAAGAAATTAAGGTTATAAAATGAAAATGAGAAAGCAAAAAAAAAAAAAAAAATCCATAGCTTTAAATTCATAATTTAGCTTCTTTCACTGATACAAGGCTGAGAAGCAAACAGAATAAAAAAAACAAAAACAAAACACTGCCTGTGGTGCAAGAGGTTCAGGCCTTGTCCGTACTAATATGGATATTTTGCAAAATGAACATTTTCCTCCACACTTGGAACTCTCATTCACATGCAAATTGTATTTTAGGGCACTGGAATGGAGTCTTTTAAGGCAGTGGTTCCCAGCCTCCTTTCCTCAGAGACCCCGCATGGAAGAGAATCTGAGGGCCCCCAGCCCACACACTACCACAGCAAGGATTCAAATCAGTTCTATTTTGGTTCATTTTCTCTTTGAGTCCTCTTAAATTGGCAGCCTTTCAGCCCTTTGAGTTGCACTTAAACATGTCAGTGTAGGTATATGTGTATGTAGTTATGGATTTATGTTTATACATATTTTAATACACCAGGAGCTGAGTATGAATATTTTGTATTTTTCCTTCTGTTTGTGTCAGCTGGTGTAAAAACACACACATACTAATACCTGAAAAACACACGGAAAAGAAAACAGGTCAGAGCCTTTCATTCTGATGAATATGTATGTTCCACAGGTTCTTTAAGCCTTTCGGAGCTTCTCATTCTTTAAACAATCACCAGTTTGATTAAGACTGGATGGACTGTGTTTGAATGGGTGGAGGTCATGTGGTCTGATGAGTCCAGACTGACCCTGTTCCAGAGTGATGGACGCATCAGGGTAAGAAAAGAGGAGGATGAAATGACTACCCATCATGCCTAGCGCCTACAGTACAAGCCTCTGGGGCAGTGGCTAACGGTTTTGTCTCATGACTCCATTTTAGCATCACAAATATCTGACAACATTTAAAGGAGAGGCTTTGTTTTGTTGCTAAAATTAATTTGCTTTTGATCATGTCATAGTTTAACTCATTCACTGCCAATGACATATTTTGGCGTCAGTCGGCTTTTATTGGGGGGTTGCTAGGAAACGACCTGACGCAACTTTGAGGAAGTATTTAGCGTTCAGGCATTTTGGGCGAAACCACCCTGTGTTCTAAGGTCAATAACTTGAG
>JAQQZY010000012.1:21063574-21074193 GCA_030068375.1 Ostorhinchus rueppellii
AAGTCCTCTATTGACCCGGAACATCCGTCTAGCTTCAAAATAAAAGCGAAATTTTGGGGGGCTTGGAACGAATTAGGCCATTTACATGGAAAACAAGTCTCTACTAACGAAATTTTCTACTTAGGAAACTACTTCTGGAACAGATTCATTTCGTAAGAGGTACCACTGTATCTACTTTGATGGAATACATATTTCTGAGGTAAGTTTAAGGTGGTTTCAGAATGAGTCACTGTTTTAAACTACTGGTCAAATGACTGCACATTTAGAGAAGAGACGTTGTCGCCAATAGTTAATCTGTGTGAGTGGGCTAACGTTATCTATGTTTGCCTCATTGAATACATTTACGTTCCTGCAGCTGCTTGTGTGACCAGTAAAACCAACAAACTTCTCCTGATCAAGTCATAATTTTATAACAGTCAGAAATACTACTGATGGATTGTTGGGTAAACTAGTGTAGTCTGACAATCCACTGTTTCTAAAACAGGGTGTGTGTTTTTTGTTTTTTTTTTTCTTGACTAAAAAATAGTCTTAAAATTGGGAGTACACCCACTTCTCCAGAGACCACGACACCACTGGTTAAAGGGATAAAAAAACATGTTGAATCTTCATACTGTGATGTGTGAGTGATAAGACAGGCTGGGAATAATATTAAATAGGGACAAACCTTAGAGGTAAAATGTCAGAAGGACTGTTGAATATTTGAGTGGAATCTTCAATCTGTCCATTTCATCCTCATTCAAAAAGAATGAATGATTCTGCCTGTTAATGAAGGACATTTAATGATTTTAATGGAGGATCAAATGTTGGTAAGTGGTCAGAGCTTCTGAAACCCCATGCTGTGACCTCTCTGCCTGATATGCATGAAAAGATTTGTGGTAGCTCTGGGGGGTTTTTCTTCTGCAGGAGAAATGTATATGTCTTAGACCATTAGTTTTCAGTTTCAAGATGTTTTGACATTTTAAGAAATGAAAAGATCTGATAAGGGAATATGTGGATAAACAGTAGCTTCATGTTCAAAGGTTGAGCGGTAATAAATGGCTTCGTCTTAAAGGAGGAATATTTTGCCCTTATTTTAAATGGAATTATGCTTTTTCCAACATTTCCCTGTGTTCTCCATAAACTGTAAATGCTCTGCTTGGGTCTGAATTCTTCATTTATTCAACTCAACAGGTCCATCTCCAGCCCTATTTCTGAGTAATGACACCTGAAAGGTCATTTTGAGCACTGGCCCTTTAAATGCATATAACCCCACCCCCTCCAGGTTGTAGGTGGAGCTGCTCTGTTCTGTTCAGTGACTTTTGTTTTAGTGAAACCAACAACTGAACATTTTTGGTAATCACCTCAAAGTTTGGACATATTTTCAGTTTTTACTCTAACTGCTGCTGCTGATAAACAATTATGTCGTACTTGGAGAAATGTTCATCAGAAGTCTTGACCTTATACACGCAAATATCACGATGTAACTACTTATAAACATAACAAATTAAGAAGGAATTGAAATGGGTTATAGAAATCCACTTTATTTTTGCTGGAATGAATATAAAGTAGTGCTGTCAAACAGATTCATCACAGGGTTAGTGTGGATTAATTTCGATTAATCACGATTAAAGTTAGCTGAAATGCTCGCAGAATCCCTGACTAACATATTCGTTAGAGCCTGAAGCACTTCAGTGAAAAGAAAACTCCTTCCTGCAGAGTGTGTCGTATTTTATGTCGGTAGACTGTCCTGTCTTGGGTTTTTTCGTCCTCATATTTCCATCCAGAGGGCCTTTCATCTTCTTCGGTTGCTTCTGCTGCTTGTCACAACCTGATCAACAGCTCATTTGCATATGTGTAACACTAACTCTACTTGGACGAACTGCCCAAAATGTGTTACCAGAGATGTTTAGAGTCATTTTTATTGATTGTGCTCAAATGTTTAATTAGATTAATTATGATGACACATTAATCTATGTTAATTTGGACAGAACAAATTATAAAGATGCACTGTAAAAAGTAAAGCACTGAATCAACTTAAAATATTTTCTTCAATAGGTCACATTAAAAAATAGTTGAGTGAACCAAATTAAATTATATTGAATTTAATTTGATTCACTTTTTTAAAAAAAAAAATTTTTAATTGTTTTTTTTTTTTTGTGTGTGTGTGTGTGTGTGTGACCTATTAAAGAAGAATTTTTAAGTTTCTGCAATGTTTTACTTTTGACAGTGTAGCTTTGCAGCACCTGGAGGGTTCCAATTCAACCTTAATGAATTATTAGGGTCCAAATACACAAATAAATGAACCAAAGACTAATAAAAGTGGGTTTAGCAAAATATGACCCTTTTTAATAAATGTCTTTTGCTGCTATTTCAGTGTTCCCCTTTTCTCCTGCTGTCTCTCTCTGCACCGTGAAAGGCCGTCTTGAATCCAATTAATCATGATGACAGATACATTTGCGTTAATTTGGACTGAACAAATTAAGATACACTGTAAAAAGTAAAGCATTGAATCAAATAATAAATTTAAAAAATTCAATAGGTCGCACATTTAAAAAAAAAAAGTTGAGTGAACCAAATTTAGATTATATTGAATGTAATTATTTAACCTATTTTATTCAAGAAAGGTAGTACAATACAGAATGCAATTGTAATATAGAGTCTTGAATTGATTTTTTTTTTTCTTTGTTTTGTCCATCAAGAAAAACAAACCACACCCACCCACAACACCCACATACTGCTGTTTTAAAAAAACAAAACATTGATAATAGAACATGTATGTATGAATAATTTTTAAGTTGCTTTTTACAGTGTAGCTTTGCAGCACCTGGAGGGTTCCAATTCAACCTTAATGAATTATTAGGGTCCAAATACACAAATAAATGAATCAAAGACTAATAAAAGTGGGTTTAGCTAAATATGACCCTTTTAATAAACACCTTTTGTTGCTATTTCAGTGTTCTCTTGCTGTCTCTTTCTGTCCCGTGAAAGGCCGTCTTGAATCTGATTAATCATGACGGATTAATCTCGATTAATTTGGACAGAACAAATAACGATGCACTGTAAAAAGTAAAGCATTGAATCAACTTAACATTTTTTCTTCAATAGGTCACACATTAAAAAAATAAAATTGAGTGAACCAAATTAAATGATATGGAATGTAATTTAATTTGATTCACTCTAATTTTTTATTTGTGACCTATTAAAGAAGAATGTTTAAAGTTTCTTCAATGTTTTACTTTTTACAGTGTAGCTTTGCAGCACCTGGAGGGTTCCAATTCAACCTTTATGAACTATTAGGGTCCAAATACACAAATAAATGAACCAAAGACTATTAAAGGCTCATATTCAGCTAAACCCACTTTTATTAAACGCCTTTTCTCCTGCCGTCTCTTTCTGCACCCTGACAGGCCGTCTTGGTTAGGATCAGTGGTCAGTTTGTGCCATTACATGAAGATTCCACACAGCGTCAACCAGCTGCTGCTTTTTTTTTTTTTTTTTTTATCGACTGCCTTTTTAGCTTTGTAACAGACAGCGCTCATCCAAACCCAATGAGAGGCGTCTGCTCGTTTGACCGGGTTATTTATCTGTTTTTGAAAAGCGAAAATCCCCGTAAGGCTACAGATTTTCCAGTCGTCCATTCCATTCATTCTCTTTAAAAGTCCGAGAAAGCAGAGAAAATGGTAAAGAATAACACTGGACGCTTCATCAGTCACGAGGAGAACGGAAAGAAAAACTTTTTATGTCACTTGCCAGATACTGTGGGCCAGGTTAACAGTGTTTGTTTTTTCTAGCGTACTCTCGGTTGGCGTGGGAAGATTGATCGTATCTTCTTCCAAGGTCCGGCTTGGCTCCCTTCAGCTAAATACTGTATCATATTTTCACCTATTGTCTGCCTGTGGCTGGCAGTTGGAATCACTATATCTCCTGGTGACTCCTCATGACACCTTCATCACTAAAAACCTCCTCTGTCCTTGAACATTGATTGTACCACAGGCTTAATCTAAACACCATATAGTTCCTGCCAGAAAACCTTTCAGCCTATTAACGTTTTCTTTCTTTTCTTCCTGCTTTCAGGATCATTCCATCTTTGACATTGCTTCTCTCCTTTGTTACCAAGCCCTGTCTGATGTCGGGTATTAGACGGATTTAGTTTACAACAGGGCTTGGAAGCACAGTTGATGGTTTATTTTACTGATTTGATTTATTTTACTTGTACCGTTTTGATTTTATATCTACCTAAAGGCGATTCATGAATAAAATAAAAAAACAGACAAAAAGAGGGAAACTGCGTGACTTAAAGTATAAATGACAATATGAAATAAAGATTGTTTATAGATTCAGTCTGACTCGGATAAAATAAGGATAGAGTCATGCATTTAAACCAAACATGTAACAAATAAGATAAGACTTCATTTATCGCACTGTGGGGAAATTTCAGTTCGCAGCAGCAAAATAAAAGTACAGAGAAAAAAACACAAACAAGTGAAAAAATGAAAATATAAACAAAAATAAGGTAAAATAATCCTTTTAGTGCCACAATGGGGTTACACAACTGGTGTAATGACAGTAAATTCTACTCTATTTTATTCTCTTCTGTTCTGCCCTATTTTATTGTATTATTGTTACAGCAGCATAGGGATAAAATTATTATTATACAAAATATAAAACTAATTTAAAAAAAAATCACTCAATAGAAATAGTAAGAATTAATAAATTCAGAAAATGTTTGTTAAAGAGGAAAGTTTGGGGATATTACAGGCCAATCACCTTGCTGAAGGCCATCGACGATGATGATAATTGCACCACTCTAAGAGAATTAAACACTGTAAGAAAAGAAAACTACTGAACCATGAGTGAAAGAGTATAAAATAAGCTCCAATACCAGTTGAGCTGCTGTAACAGGCTTCCATCTGAACTACTAAAAATGTCAAAATGGAGAAATAATCGTTTTACAGCCTATTTACCAGTACAGAAATCACAGTGTTCATTGTAGAAAGAGGAGGAAAAAAAAAAAAAGAACAAGTACTTTCTGTGAGAATATGATGTTTTTATAGATATGTAAGTAAAGTTTAGTTGGAATAGCATTTTTCACAGAGCAAGGTCACAAAGTGCTTCACATGAATAAAATGGTGATGAATGTGTTCATAATGATCTCTGATGTTACAGTGAAGATACTGGAAAACATAATATAAGCCACTTATAAAACTGGGCTTTTTAAAGTGGGTATTGTGTCAGCTATTTAACGCAATGCTGCACTGGTTACTGATGAGACACACACACTGAAGCAGAAGACAATTTGATGGCCTTTTTAAAAATGACTTATTTAATTGTATTTTAATCAAACAGAAGATGGCAGAGAAATGATACTAACATGATATGGAATTTAAATGAATTTCATTCAATATGTAGAACAGACGCGGAAAAATACACACAAAATAACAAAAGAATGATGAAATGGGCTGAAAATTAACATTTATACAGTAGAAGTCGTCTTATCGTAGTTATTTGAGCTAGCTGCAAATACGTGGAATAATCGTGATGAAACTAAGAAACATCTGTTTTCACATTATTGTCCACTTTCTGACTTTTGTCTGACGCTGTTTTAATGACAACCTCTGACTGTTGCCCCATTATCTTCAGTAATCTCATTGTGTATTTTAGTAATAGGCTTAAGTTATTTATACAGGCGGCCATGGCTCAGGTGGTAGAGCGGGTTGTCTAATAACTGGTTGACGGTTCGAATCCCGCTCTGTCCTAATCATTCTGTTGTGTCTTTTGGCAGGACACTTCACCCTCCTTGCCTCCAGTGCCACTCACTCTGGTGCATGATTGGTTGGTGGTGGTCGGAGGGGCTGTAGGTGCGAATTGGCAGCCATGCTTCTGTCCGCTCCAAATGTATACTCACAGGCAATAGAAATGTGTGCATATTTTTAATTGTAGGGGGGTTGAAATTATTTATTGTGGATTTATCGATGACTTAGTGCTCGGGTAGTTGAGAAAATGATGAGTTGTCATGTTGTCACGGTTCGTTGCACATATGAGATGGTCGCTTCGCAAAAGTGGACCAAATGCACAATGAGCAATACTCAGTGAGGATCTGGACAATTTGAGGATTGGTAAAAAAGGACACTATTGTTCGTCCAATGAATGCCAACATACCACATCTATCATGTGAACAGCGTCTCCGGGCAGTTGGTATGGTGGAGTCATCAAATCAAAAATTTATATAGCGCCAAATCATAACAAAGTTATCTCATGACACTTTACAAATGGAGCTGGTGAAACCCGACTCAGAAGCCAATTTACAGAAACCCAACAGAATCCTCCAGGAGCAAACGCATGAAACTGGTGACGGTGGTGAGGACAAACTTCCTTTTAACAGGCAGAAACCTGGAGCAGACCCTGACTCCCGGAAGATGGCCGTCTGCCTTGACGGTTGGGGTAAAAGAGAGAGAGGGTGAAGGAAGAGAAAACAAGAGAGAGATAGAGAAAGAGTGGGGGAGAAGCAGAGAGAGATGCATGAATGGAACTACATGGAACCGGAACTAGATGATGAGCACCAGCACAACTACACAGACAGGTGATGCTGATGATGATGCAGGCAGGTGTACGGCTGTTCCCAACCTACCGTGTCCTGCCTATTCTCCAGATATGAATCCGATTGAACACTTGTAGGACTATCTCGGTCGTCAGGTGCCCAATCAGGTTCCCCAGCCGACAAACAGGCAGCAGCTGATCCAAGCACTTGAACGAGAGTGGAATGGGATTCCACAGGACACCTGGTCCGAAGCATGCGCTGATGGGTCACCACCTGCATCGAAGCAAACTGAGGCCACACCCACTACTGACTGAGTTCGTTTGTCATTTCTGTCCTTCTACATGGAAGTGGCACTATAGACTCATGCTTATGTCATTATTTTTTAATTTTTTAATTTTTTTTGAGGGATGGTATTGCGTTCCTTAGAGTAGTGTTTGCCATGCCACATTAGTGTGCCGTGAGAAGTCACCAGGTGCGCCATGAAAAATGATTCAATTTTACCTCATTGGTACTGTAAGTGAGCACCGTGATATAGATATATATGACTGCACGCACCAACGATCCACTACAACAGTCTACTGTTAACATTTGCAAAAACAAGTGTAAGCGACCTGGCTCTGATGTGGTGCGTTCTGTTGATAAAGCCCCCCTCACTAGCGTTCTGTGGATTAACGAGTTACCCATGAACCACAGGTGTCGGGTAGGGGAGGGGCATATCCCCAACCTCCAATGGTCCAAGGGATCACTGATGCACCCATCAGGTTTCTTGATCCAAAAGCCCCCCCACCCCCCTCTCCCGAAAAAAGACATTTTTGTTTGTTTGGTGGTGTGCCTTGTGATTGTGATTGCCCATGGCTCAAATGGTTGGGAAACACTGTCTTAGAGAACATTGTGGACCAGATTGTAATAGTCCATGTTGGTTCCAACCCTCGGGCGGACGTGCGTTCTCAAAAATCCCGATCCGATAGCAAGATAGAGAATCAAACAAAGTAAGTGGTGTCGGCCGATGAGGTTTCTCCTGAGGCCATGTGTCAGTAAATCAGTCACTTAAAAAACAAATAACATCAAACAAGTGCCAATAGCCTTGTCAGCAAAAGGAGCCATCATGAAGTCATTTTATATGCTGTACCTTTATATCTTTCACCTTCTCAATAAATAAGATACAGGGTCGGCATTAAATTTGAGAGGTGTGCACCTGAGTAATAAAAATGGCCGAGGTATGAATCAAAATACATTGAGCATTCGTACAAGTAGGCTCAGAAGAGAAATGAGCGAGCTGGAGGTGCAGGCAGATTTAAAATGCACTGTCGCTACGTAATGATAAAGCATGGCTACACCACGCCAAAGCACAGGCACTCTCTAGTATCCTTGCGCGCACATTTAGATCAAGTATTTGTCAGCCCTTGTTTTGTGGGCGTTTTGACTTATTCTTATTCCCTGTTATTTGCTCTTGCTCAACAACAGCCGTGGTCCCCCGTTTCCAATGGTAAAATTATGCTGAGCCCAGCAGGAAAGTAATGAAGGCACCGCAAACCAATAAGGAACTCAGAATGAGGGCGCTTAGAAAATAACTATTTTAGGTTCAAAGACCACAGGCTCCTGTGTGAAAAGTGTCTGGGAAAATAAATAAATAAGTAAATAAATTTGAAGGACGGAACAGTGTGGAGCAAGATGTAAAAGGAGCAAGTGAATAAGATGAGAAGAAGGAGGGGGAAAAAAGGGAAGGAGACACAGCAGCGAGCAACGTATGGAAAGACAGGAGAAGAGGTTTTCCTTTATGTTGGATAAATCCAAGCCTGTGTCGCACAAAAACTCCATAACTTGCACTCGTTTTTCTTCATCTGCTTGGAAATGTTTTTTTCTTTTTTACTGTTCGTTGTTGGATGTGTGTTTAACTGTCATCTTGCTTCTGTTTGTTGTCTTTGCTGCCTACTTTGGCCAGAACTCCTTTGTGGAAGAGGTTCCAAAGGTGGACTCATACCTACTATTTAGTCCGTTTCCCTGTAAAGTCCAGACTTCTCTTTTCTTTTAGCTGTGAATACATACATGTGAGCTCTTCTGGGTGCTCTAGGTCTGTTTCCAAATGGACTCTGTGCCGGTTCACTTCTGGTGTGAATATAATCGGCCTCGAGCTGAAACAAACCAAGGAACTATGTGCCTTTTTGTGCTTGATGAGCCACCGTAGCCAATCCTGCCAATCACAGCACAATTATGGATTTAATGTCATGCTTGTTTTTAGCTTGTAATCAGATGTGCCCTAAACCACGACATGCTAGCAGTAAGAAGACGACTTATCAGGTATGAGGCAGAATATTACACTCTAAAAAGTAAAACATTGAATCAACTTTAAACATTTTCTTCATTAGGTCACACAAAAAAATGAGTTGAGTGAACCAAATTAAATTATATTAAATCTAATTTAATGCAGTTTAGTTTGGTTCACTCAACTTTTTATTTATTTATTTATTTATTTATGAGTGACCAATTGAAGAACTAGAGAAGCACTCGGAGAGCGGAGACCTCCGCCAAGGCAGTGTTTGTACTTTCATCCACTAGATGGTGCTGAATATGCGGATCACCACCAAAATCTAATCATCTGTAGGATACCCCATTTCTGACAATCTGTGAAAATTTCATGAAGATCTGTCCATAACTTGTTGAGTTATCTTGCTAACAGACAGACAGACGGACAGCAATAAAAACATAACCTCCTTGGCGGACGTAAAAAAAAAAATGTGAAGTTGATTCAATATTTTACTTTTTACAGTGGGTAAGATGCCTTCACTGATGCAGAGTGACGCGTAAAACGTCGAAAAACTGCTTCTGAATGAGCTGGTCTTGACAGTTAACATGATTTTCATATTATTTTGAGTGTAAAAATAGAAAACAATAACTGCACAGACGACCTCCATATTTGCTTTCATCAACACCCACTGTCTCTGATTCACACCGCTCCTGACTTTTCTGTCCAATGCCAGCACAGTTCGTCACATGTGCGTCTGTTTACAAACTTTGTTCCACAAGTAAAACAATAAAGTCCGTTTTTGATCTGAACCAAATAAGCAGACCAAAGGACTGTCCAGGTAAATGAAGGTGAAACCATAAAGACCCAGACAGCCACTGGTGACCAAAACCATCTACTGATCTAAACCGTTTAATACCTGCTCATACATTAGTCCTGTCAATCCATGTAAAGAATTGGTGTCAAATACAGTACGTCATCTTTTCACTGTCATCAGATATGACCCTTTTGGACCTTCAGAGGCTCCATAGTTACCGTGGAAACGCCATCATCTTCTACAAAATTGATTCACCGGTAAAACCCATGGAGTTGGATCAATGACAGTGGATGGACACACTGGGTTTATGTTCAGTTAATGATACATTTGCTTAAAAAGTCACTTTTTCTTCAGTTTTCTTTCATTCTGATTTCACAATCTTTAAATTCACTCTGAACTTTAATGAACATCGACATGACCAACAGATCAAATACTTATAATACACTAAATGCAGGGGATAATATTCTCAGACAATCATGGTAAAAATGATTAGACCACCCTTGTTTTCTTCAGTTTCTTGTTCATTTTCATGCCTGGTACAACTAAAAGTACATTTGTTTTGACAAATATAATAACAAAAAAAATGGCTCATAATAGTTTAATGTCAGAGCTGATATCTATCATTTTCCTTTTTTTTTTTTTTTTTTTTTGAGAATAACCAAAATCACTTCCGTTCTTCCATCAATATCTATGGCACTGTACTGACAAACAGTGCTTTTAGACATTCCGTGTTTGCTTTTCTGTCTGTTTTAGTCACATGATACACACAGGAGTTAGGACTGGATTACATAACCACTGTTTGTGATGACTTTTGATGGTCTAATAATTTTTTCCGTGACTGTACATGGTAATAAGTGACTTAAGAAAAGTTAAACAGAGGGGAAAAATTAATTTGGGTAGTGTGCTACAGTGGATAGCATTTGTAAGTAAGAAGGTCCTGGGTTCGATTCCAGCACCAGTCTATATGGGTGGGACCTTTCTGTGTGGAGTTTGCATGTTCTCCCCGTGTCTGTGTGGGTTCTCTCCGGCTTCCTCCCACCATC
>JAQQZY010000012.1:21343499-21356070 GCA_030068375.1 Ostorhinchus rueppellii
GAAAACCCACGCAGACACGGGGAGAACATGCAAACTCCACACAGAAAGGTCCCAAGGATCGCCCGGGAATCGAACCTTTCTTGTTGTGAGGCATGAGTGCTAACCACTGCGCCACCGTGTAGGTAGAAATCTACCAGGTAGAAATCTACGCAATTTTTTTTTGCCAGAATGAATATAAAGATAGCTTTGCAGCACCTAGAGCAGGGGTGGGCAATCGTGGTCCTCGAGGGCTGGTATCTTGCATGTTCTAGATATTTCCCTCTTCCAGCACACCTGACAGTTGTTATCAGGCTTCTGCAGAGCTTGATGATAGGCTTATAATTTGAATCAGGTGGGGGAAAAGAGGGACATATCTAGAACATGCAAGATACTGGCCCTCGAGGACCAGGATTGCCCACCCCTGACCTGGAGGGTTCATATTCAAACTGTATGAACTATTAGGGTCCAAATACACAAATAAATGAACAAAAGACGAATAAAAGTTGGTTTAGTCAGTATGACCCCTTTAAATGCAAATAAATCTATTATTTTATTGGTGGTTGCCTCGGCTACTGTGAAGGAAAACTATTTATTTCCACATTTCCGTCACGAATGGCTTTGCATTAAATATTTCCATTAGTTGCTCTGACATTCAATGTTCTAAAGTTTCCTTCTCCAAATTGAACCTAATGTCCATCTCAGCCTGGTATAATTATTTAAAAGTGGGCTTATTAGGACAAGTTCAGCCCATTCATCCACTCTGTCAGTGTTTACACACTTGAAGCTGAAGCAGAAAGCCGTTGAGCCAGAGTGGATTCACTGTGAAGGACTAGAAAGGCCACCAACCGAGCGGTGCTGAGGTCACAGTGTGCCCCCGTCACATGTGCGCACTAACACCTCTGTGTTTACAACTGGAGTCCAGTGTCTAACAGGCCATGAAATTACATTTCCACTCTGTGAGAAGAGGTCATCTCCTCTGCGTCTCACCTCAAGACAGTACGCCGATACCACTCAGAACTGTCATGTTAATTAGTGTCCACTGTGTGTTATGGAAGTTACTTTAGGTGAGGCGTTCACTCACTGGGGGTCTAAATGCCCCCTAGTGGTCGTTTGTGTAAAAAGGTAGTGGTCCATGGAATTCTATTGGGTCTTAAAAGGTCAGGAGGTTTGTCTCTGAGTGATTAGTTTAGTGTTTCTCCACATGTTTGGAACTAGTGCTAGTACACAGTAGTTACAGTCGAGTTAGTACACATTCCAGTCTGTTGTTTCAACTTTATTATCATGGCCCATCCATAGTAATGTGGATATGTTGCACAAAAAAAAGTCTTTTAAAGTGAAATCTGTGGTTTGTGTGCCTCTGTGTGGATAAGGGGAATGATGGGAATAGAAAACAATGGCATCACACATCAATCATCTTATTAATTTATACTATGAAGACCAAAGCGGCGCTAACAGAAGTTCTCTCCCTACAAAAAGCTCAAAACCCAAAAAACTTTACAATTATAATCCAGTAGTGTACTGTCAGAAAAGTAAGCCATTTGCAGTTCACATAATCCAGTTGAAATTCATACACACCCCTGTAAACCATGAAGATACAAATGTTCCCAAAGCAAAACATCAAATAAAATCAAATTTCATGGTTTCGAAGATGCCATTTTAAAATGTCAGGTTTGTTGATAGATTCACACTGAACCAACTTATGAACTGAACAACATTAACCCCCAAAACTGATATCCTCCCTTTATTCCTGGAAACATATAGCCACTGTGTTGATGGTCATAAACTACTCTTCTAAAGCCCTGAATTTCTTATTTAGCTATAACCATCTTGTTTTTTTTAAATGAACAAGTGACTGACTGATAATCTTATGCTATTGAACTGAAGCCCTGCCCCATCTGGGTGTGCTCAGTGGCTCATAGAAATCTGTAAATGGCGCCGTCATTCATATTTTTCCAAAGGTGGGACTCACCAGAAGGAGCCAGTCTCTGTATACCCTTCATTTATTGAATACACAAACCACACTGCTACCCAGCAAATGTTGGATAACACACCACCGTTCATTGCATGCAGTGGTGTAGGATAATGTTAATTGCATCTACATGTAATGTATTAATACTCTAATTAGCAATAGATGGCCTAATTAGTAGACTAGGTTACAGACCATAAAGCAATACCAAATTGATGCCACCGATAGTTAACTAAATCATTCTAGTTGGTTCCAACAGGGAAAGTTATCAGCCGTCATTAAACTTCTTGAAACATTTATGTGACCAACAATAAATGTTACATTTATAATGAGACCCAGCGAAGCCATCCATGTTTTACCAGAATAAAACTGTACAGCTCCCTGCAAGTCTGTGTCTGCTAAATGTTGACTGCATTTACATAGTAAGAGGACTCTGGCTTTTACTGTTCAGAAAGACAAAAATATGATAAATGGCGAGGACAATTAAAGACAGGCAGCTCACAAATAGTGAACAGAGGTCAAAATGTTCCAATTAAAGTTCTTAGTACATCAAAGTATGCACTGAAGTTCGTACTCGGTCTGTAACACTAACGGCTCACAGAGCCACTGTGCAGAGTTGTCAACATTATTAGGGATTGTCAGTCAAATCTAAAAACGCTGTCAGGCATGAGTTAGCGCCAGCATTTGTCTTCATTATATTAAAAATGGAGTATGATTCCCAAGAAAGATAGTTGCAGATAAATTCAACATTTTTACCATGTCCAGGATTTTCTCAGTGCACAGACATCTGGGAGACCTGGAGACTGAATTTGCTTGACTGATACCCAGAGTAGAACTATCCCACACAAAAAACAATTCTAAACTATTGTTTGGATCTGACTGTAAACCGTGGACCTTCAGATACATTTCTGCAGCAGATGTAGGAGCTTATTCTGTCATAAACTGAACTGAAATGTGTTGGTTTGGCTCATGATCTAATGAATACACTTTACAATTTTATAGCAACATCCTTACACGTGTCCATTTTCCTAGATTTGTTGCGTAAGACTGAATGTTAATATTAGTCGTGTGTGGATCAATAATGAAATATGTCTGATACCAGATCTTTACACTCTAGAATCACTTCACAAATCAAAAAAATATCAATAATTTGGATCCTTCAGTCATTTGAAGTCATGTATATCAGGAACACATGAAAATCAAAGTCGCTAAACCATTGGGATCTTGTCCAAATGTTACACAATTGGTGGGAACTACTTCTTCTACCTGCGTAAATGTGAGCTCCGTCACATTTGTCAGTCAGTCAAGTCCGACTCAGTCTGTACTGAGCAAAAAACAGAACAGATTAAAGAGCAAAACAGCCAATGTGTTTTTGGTTCTTAACCCTTTTAAAACCACAGGATCACCGGTGACCCCACAGTGCATGCGTCTTTCAAATTACTGTAACTCCTCCCTACTTTGTGCAGTTTTAATCCTTCAAACTGTCCCTGAAAGCTGTGAAACGGGACTTTCTGACACTATTACTCAAGATCACATCCCTATCCAAACCAACAAAAATGAGTGCACAGACAAGACAAAGACATTTTTTTTGGGAAAGAAAAAGTGCCCTCTGTGCCACAAAAGCACACCTTGGATGTGTGTCATGTGCGTCTGTGTCTTCAGCTGGACAGGAACTGTTTCAGAAACTACCACTGTTAAAAAAAAAAAAAAAAAAAAAAAAAACACCTGGAAATGTACAAATAGAACAGCCTGGAACATGGATTCAGAAAGCTCCAGACATGTCAAACTGTCTGAGTTGTTGTAAAATAGTTCGAATTAGATTTTTACAATCCCAGAAATGATTAATCTACACTTTTCAAGAATTTATAAAAAAAAAAGGATGTTGAAGAAAATTCAATTCCATTTTTGTCCTTTTATTGTTATAACACAGTTTAGGTATTTAATGACATAAGAATGGTAAACACTGGACTTGATGGAAAGTTCTACTTCTCCTTGAAAAAGGGTGTAAATTATTTGCACAGGGCATTTTTTGGACACAATTATTGATCAAAATAGAGTTTTAATAAAAAATATCTATTATTATGATGCTAAAAGGGTTAACAAAAACTTGTGAATGAAGGAAAATGTCAGTGTTGGATGCTTTTGTTGAAGTGCTACATACTTGTTCAGTATTTTTATGTTTCCTGTTAACATTTATGTTGAATTAATACACTGTAAAAAGTCAAACATGAATCACCTTAAAACATTTTCTTCAATTGGTCACACATAAAAAAATTAGTTGTGAACCAAATCAAACTACATTAAATTATATTCAATGTAATTAATTTGGTTCACTCAACTATTTTTTTTTCTTTTTTATGTGTGACCAATTGAAGAAAAATTCTTAAGTTGATTCATGTTTGATTTTTTACAGTGTATGCAAGTTTTCATTTTTATAATAGTTCTTAATAATTAAACAATTACTCTGTCTTGTATTCTTTATGAAGTTATGATTTGAAATACACTATTTTCCCCCAGATGTTACGTGTACATGTGCAAAGTATTGGCATCAGATCAGTATTACCGATACCAATCTGAATTTTAAAGGAAATCCACGGCACTGAACATCACTGCCCCATCGAAAATATACCAATATACTGTACTTGTGAGCTGCCAAGACTCTGTGGGGTAGTCAAGTGAAAGATGATGTCCTTTGGGACTCATTGCTGATCCTTCTGGTTTACTTGATGACCCAAAGTCCTTGGCTCGCTCCATAGACACCATCGACTCACTTGAAGGCCCACGTGGAGTCCTTTCTCCTTAACCAGAGCCATTGACGTTCCATTTTAGCGGCTCCAGATAGATCCCTTGCCTGATGAGCCTTCCCTTTGTACACTCATGTCATGTGACTATGGTCAGACCTTTACTGTCCAGCCTCATTGTTGCACCACAGCTCCAAACTCGGCACATCTCAGCCTCTAGAGTTTAAAATCCTCCTCCACCTCTGCCTCCTGGGGCATTGGGGCTCAGTGATGTAAATGAGCTGGAACGAGGCTGACCACAGCACAAGGTCTGGCCTGAGATTTGTTTCTGCAGTTTCCACTGGGAAACACAGGCGACTTTTACACAGAGATTCCAGAAAAAAAGTGAGCTAGAGATACCACCTTTTTTTTTCCACCATTGGTTGATTTCCACAGCTAAGCTTAAGGAGTAACAAAGGTGAGACAGACTGGACTTCTACACAGCAGACCTGCATTCCAGAATCAAAGGGGCGCATAGTGTGATGTAGAACTTGCAACTTGTCGGAAATACCAGTGTTAGGTCTCAAGAGTCTGTCACTGTTCCACAAATGTTACCATGGATAGAGTCCTCCACCAAAAGTGACAACAGTTCGCAAGTCTCAACGTCTCCCCAGTCCGACTTCTTTCTGGTAGCTTTGATATGTTTGTTTACTGTACACGGCCTGCGCTCATTTTTAAATCCCCCTCGGTGTGGGGGTCGCACACGCAATATGGCATCAAAATGTCACACCTTGGAATGACAAGTGTTCCTTTTACACAGTGTTCCGGAACCATTATCCCACCTTTATAGTGGATCTGTGACTACCTCCAGAGGTGTTACAGAGCTGTGATAAGGACAGGACCAAATGATCCCACCATTTCGTTTATGCAGATGTTCCGAAATAAAGGGGAAACATTCCTGGAACAGAAGTGCTGTGTAAAAGAGGCTACCGTCTCTGGTCTTGTGCCCACAGGTCATAGGCTGACTTGAACACCTGTGTGATGGATATTTGATGTTTCAGGTGTATTGCACAAAGCAGCAAAAGACATGTGGATGCCTTATGGTTTTCTCTTTATTCTTCACACAGATGCACAAGAATCCTTCACTTTGGAAGCAGTTCTGAGTGACACAAAATGTTTGTTAAATGTAAATGAGAGGATGAAACACCAGTTTTATTTGCTTTTACCATCCACCTGTACCTTGTAAAGTTAATACAGATAAACAGAGTCGCGTAATTGTTCAATATTTGCATCGCTTTGCTGTGTTTGTTGTGTCATGACCCCTCCCTGCTGGTCATGTGACCACTTTATCCTCACTAGGGTCGTGTGGGTCGCTTGGAGCCTATCCCAGCTACTTACGGCCAAAGGTGGGGTACACCCTGGACAAGCTGCCAGTTCATCACAGGGCTGACATATAGAGACAAACAATCACTCTCACATTGACACCTATTGGCAATTTAGATTAACAGATTAACCTATCAGTGCATGTCTTTGGATTGTGGGAGGAAGCTGAAGTATCATATCCGAACTCAGAATGGGAGACCCAAATGCAGAGGCCAAAATGAAAGAGGAGGAAAAAGGAGTAAAGAGGAAAAAGGAGTAAACAGTTTATTTAAATGTACAACTGAAGATTTCTTCTTAAGTTGGATCCAGGAAATCTTAAGTCCAAAGGGGTGATCTGGGGGGCAGTGGTGAGGAACAGTCCAGGGTTTGGTAACCAGAAAAACAGAGATATCCCACAATGGTACCAAAGAGGGTTAGGCAGGTTCTAGTAAAAACAGGGAATGTTCAATAAACAGGCGGGCCGAATCCAGAGAATAACCAGACAGGGGTTGAGCATAAACAGAGTACCATTCTTAGCAGGGGTCAAAAACCAGGAGATCAGTCCAAACAGGCAAAGGTACCAGAAGGGGAAAGGCTGGCTCGGAGGTCCAAAGTCACAGCAGCGGTAGTTCTGGTCAGCAAGGAGGGAGGAAAACATACTCAGAAGGTCCAGGATCAAAAACAGGTCACAACAGGCAGGTCAATCAGGAAAAACGCTGGTAAGTATCTTTAGGAAGAAGATGATGAACTGGCACTGGACAGAATGAGACACAGGGCGTATATACACAAGAGGAGGGAGAAGACAGTGGGACAGGTGCAAAGCATTAGGGCAGGGTCAGGTAATCACACATGCGGGAAAAATCAGGGAAACAGGAAGTAAAGACGCCAGACATAAAACAGGAGGAAGACTAAAAAAATAAAACAGGAAATGACAAGACAGAACAAAAAAACACTAACGACTGGGTACAGACATGACACAGAGTACCTGGAGAGAACCCACGCAGACACAGGGAGAACATCCGAACTCCACTCAGAAAGGTCCCACTATGGACTGGTATTGGAATCAAACCCAGGACCCTCTTGATAATTACATAATTTTTGTTAATGACTGGGCCACCAATTCAGCTCTTCAAGTTTTTTGTACAATCTTTCTGCACTTTCAATCACACCATGCTCCGTGCAGTCCCACTTATTTGTACTTTACTTAGTGTGTTGAAAAATTGAATTTTCTGCAAAAATTTACCTGGTTGGGGAACCAAACATGTTGCAGCAAAGAGGGAAGGGAGGAGGGATGAAGACGGGCATGTTCTCTAAAGAATCATCCTGTCTGAAAAGATCCTAATAAGACATCCAGTTCACACACAGAAGATCCTCAGGAGTGTGAACCGGATGTCTTAATGCACATCATTAGTCGTTTTCGTAGTATAGTCCGGTCTGCGCGCTCCCAGTATTCCCACACAGCATTTCATGATTATTCACAGAATTTTCAAGCAACTTTCTGTCTCATTTCCTTGAAAACATGGGCTGCCTTTTTTTTCCACGAGGACAACCTTTACCTTCATACATTAAATGCATTATACATACAATACATATGTGATATATTCTTTACACGTTCAAACCCTCCTGGAAGTGTGTGTTCCAAGTGCAAATGCTGTTTTGCCAGTATTTGTATGCATAAATGAGTAAGAAAAAGCTGTTTCAGCCAGAAATCCTACATACGGCCTCTGCCTTTTGTTGATCAAATATTCATTGATCAGTTTCACAATGGGTTTGATGCGTTATGTCCATTTTTCCTGTGCTGCATTCTGTTCACAAGCTTTACTATTCAGATCAATGCACCTAGAGTTATGGTGCTTTTAATATTTCCCACCACATCATTCAAACTGCCAAACACTAATGAAATACACATACTGTAATATTCAACACCTGTGCTGCAGCTCCCCTGGTAGGTCTCACAATCTCCTTTCATATTCAGGCTTTAGAGAGAGAGAGAGGGGGAAAAATGGCGATATTCACCTCTGAAGATTACCGGAGGTCATTTTGAGCTGGGGCAAAATAAGAAGGAATAGAAATAAGGAGGAAGTGCCTCTTAAAAATTCATACAGTGTTTATCCCTGACGTGATTTTGCCCTATCACAATGGAAGACAAGACAATGCATAGGCGATAAGATCTATTGGGTTTATTTTCATTGTCTCTGAACTCCCAATCTCCTCCGAGGCACTGCTCGACCTCAGCCACGACCTTCTCCGCACTTAGATAGTTTTTGTTTCCGTTGATGTTGCCTTTCCACTTTTTTGTTTTATTTTTAATTCTATACATGCATAATTAGAAAATTCCCTTGTTGCCGGCAACTATAACCTTTTCTCTTGCCTCTGTCTATCTATCTCTATCTCTCCATCTCTATCTCGAGCAGTTGTCTGCGAGAGAGATTTTGTTCTACTACAGCTGTTCTAAGCCTTTGGTTATGAATGCAGGTCGTGTAGAAAGGGCTTTATTACTTATACTCTTGTTGGCCATTAGCAGGAGTAAAAGCAAGGCAAGTAGATACGCTCCAAACTCGTATATCCTTAAAATAAGCATTATGTTTAAAATGTGTATTGGTTTGAAGCCTGTCAGGGGACTCTGAAATCCCTTTAGTTTCACAAAACCACCACCCATAACTTTCTTATTAATTTTTTTCCTTGCAAAAAGCCTTCATTTTGAGTCCAAGCGACATGATAAACCAAGCATTTCACTACTGGTATTTTAGCAAATAATTGCTGTTAAGCCAAGGAAAACCCTCACCCCCACCATGAGAACTGCTGTTTTAGAACCAGGGAATAATTAACTCTCTAAAGTGTCACAGCAGATTCTTTCTCCCGCTCTGTCTGCTGAATGTGCAAGTATAGCCTTTAGTATGACCCAGTGCTTGTGGAATATTGCACCGCCTTCACAACAACATTTTGCTTTCGGTACCTCAGGGATGAAGTACCAACAAGGAGTGGATAATCAGACCAACATAGCGTGAGCGTCAATGGAGACATTTTTGTGCACCAGTGGTCTTTTACATGGTTGGACAGTCACAAAACATGAACGCATCCCACAAATAACATCACCTTAAATGTCCAATGCATAATATTTAGGGAGATCTTTTAAAAATTCTAACTATGTTTCCATTAGTGTGTAATCATCGGAACATAAGAATAGTATTTTCATAGACTGAGCTGTTTACAGAGTGTGTAGGTCCCCTTCCACCAGTCAGTATCCACGTTGTGGTCCTACATTGTAGAGAAATTGGCCTTGGGCTTCTACCTGTTTGGCATCCTCACAAACCTAATTACAAGACATTCAGCAAGCGTAAAAGAGGACACAGCATGACCGATTAGAAAGAAAACATGGACTATAGTTAATAATTAACTATATTATGGAATATAGTTAATTAACTCTGAAGAAAAAACAATGAAATTAAATAATTAAAGCAAATGAAGTTACAATTACAAAATATTTCTATTACATACATACCCATAAATATGTACTATATGTTGTACATCCCAGCCTAGGAGTTTACTAGGTCGTACATAATATGCTCAATTTTGTTCACTACCGACTCCCAAGTTACAAAAGCCAGACCAAAAACCGAAAAATAAATTTCATGATCTTTATTATTACACAACTAAAGGAGGGTAGGAGAAGGTACGGCTAAAACAACAAACAAAAGTTCTTCGAAAGGTAAAACTAAATACTCATCTCAAAACAAAAATAGGGAAAATAAAATACAATATACTTATCTAAACTCCCTAAACCATAAAACAGGAGAAAAAGTCCTCCTTCTACTAGAACAATTATACAATATCAAAACTAACCTAAAACTCTATACATACTATTTACAAATTCTCACAAATGAATTCACAATGTCTGGAAGCAAAAACACACAGGATCAGGTGAGAAGGTGGCAGTGATAGAGAGAGAGAGAGAGAGAGAGAGAGAGAAACTGGAACTGATGCCATTTTTAAAGGATGATTCATCAGGCTGCTTCAATCTGCTGCCTCTTCCTGAAAAGAAACAAAAGAAAGAAAAACAAAACAAAAATAAAAACCCCACAGCGCCCCTACTGGAGTGGGGGGAGAAGCACACACTATACAGAAATAATACAGAAAATAAACAAATTATGACTTAGGGTCATCACATACGTAAACTTCTGCATGAATTGAACCATGACATGTTTCTGACCTATCTGGACCTTTCTTCTTCTTCTCCATTTTATAGACCCCTTCTGAGCCTATGTCACGATTAGGTCACGTGTTCAACTGGAGACAAAACAAAGCGGTTTTGGAGGCAACTAGCTAGTAGCTCAGGCTTTGATGTCTCTGTTAATTTGACAGTGGTATCATCTTGTTGTGCTTTCGGGTGCCAGAACCGAAAGAGTAATGGCTTAAATCTTAAGTATTATCGGATACCACCTGCCAGTGAGAAAAAACGAAGACAACTATGGCTAAATGGCTAGGTAAAACTTCAGCTCTCACAGCACAAAACTCATCTGATATATCTTTGTATTGCAAGTCTTGGACATGGCCATTTAGGACATAACTGTAGGGATCTAGAGATTTATATGTCCTGAATTTTTCTTGAGTATAGACGCTTGGCTTCTCTATGAAGTAAGTGTAAATCTCTGGCCATTCAACAGAGGCTAAACCTGTCACGTCCTCCTTCCATTGAGTGATCACGTACGGGTCGGTCAAGATGGTCCCATTTGACAATGTTAGTTTTTTTAAAATAAAACTCCTGCCAGCAGCAGCTTCAACAATGAAGCCCTGGATGGTTTGCCAGAGCCTCTTTGGAGCCAATCAGTCGTCTTCCTCCATAACCTCACCAAACTCCTCCCATGGCTGAGTTTTACCTTGGTGACTACAACAGCTGTGCACCACTTGGCCTGCTGGTACTGGTCGGCTGCTTCCAGTGACCCAAAAGGATAGCCACGCCCTGTATGCCTCCTTCTACAGCAACATTACAACTCCCTATACTGTCGCCCAGAACAGCTGAGACGTGTTCTATACCTGTTTGGGTGGCATGCTGCTTAGTAGTTCAGGCTCACAGCTGGAAGGTTGTGGGCTTGATTCTCCACTGGATCAGGGCCTTTCTGTGTTTAGTTTAGCTGATCTCTCCCTACCACAGATGTCTCTTCCAGGTCCCCTAGGAGGGGAATAACCAGTCGGAGATTCTGTCAAAGTCCAGAACTGAAGTGGTGAATCAAAAAATCTCTCTCTTTATATGTCTCTGTCTTTCTCTCTCTCTCTTTCTTGGTCTCTTTGTCTCTCTCTTGATCTTTCTTTGTCTCTTTCTTCGTCTCTCGATCTCTCTCTTGATCTTTCTTTGCTTTGTCTCTCTTTCTTGGTCTCTTTCTCTCTCTTGATCTTTCTTCCTTTGTCTCTGTCTTTCTCTGTTTCTCTCTCTCTCTTTGTTTTTTCTCTCTCTCTTTCTTGGTCTCTTTGTCTCTCTCTTGATCTTTCTTTCTTTGTCTCTCTCTGTCTTTCTCTCTTTCTCTGTTTCCCTCTCTCTTGGCTTTCTCTCTTTCTTGGTCTCTGTCTCTTAATTTTTCTCTCTGTCCCTCTCAATCTTTCTGTCTTTGTCTGTCTGTTTCTCTCTCTCTTTGCTTTGTCTCTTTCTTGGTCTCTCTGTCTCTCTCTTGTTCTTTCTTTCTCTGTCTTTCTCTCTTTCTTTTTCTGTCTCTCTCTGCTCTTTCACAAACACAGTACCAAAGTGAATATCAGAAGTCCTTAAACATCTGTGATGTGTATATTAGCTGTAATCGATCCGTCAGCACTGACACGTGAGGACCTATGATATAAAATTACACTTAAATGTTTCCTATAAAAGCTACATCTAATACTATCCGAGGGTTACATGTTCACAGTTTAAAGTCTGACAGAAACGATGGTTTGCTTCATTGTGTTTTTTTCCTAGTGTGTGCAGAGAGATTTATTAAAACAATGTTTGTGTGGACAGATTTTATATTGAAAGATCAAGGAGGGAAAATACCAGGCCAGAAAAAGATCTGCCTTTGAGTTTTTTAAATACTTTACTACAAAGAAAAACAAAAAATGACGCCAGTTTCCAGTATCTTCACAGATAAAGCAACAGCATCACGGATTGATGAGCAAGATGAAATTAATCTTTGGTCTCTCCTGTCAGATTCTTCAACAAGCTCCTTTTTAATGAATGCTTTTTTTCATGGATGAGGCGTCTCCTCATCAGTCCACAAAACCTGAACACTCTACAACTTCACCACCTTCTGATGGCACTACGCAGAGTAATTCATTCTCTCAAACATATCTAATTCACATTTTCCTCTTTCTTTCTTTCTTTTTTTTTGCTGTATTTCAAATGTTTTATATTTGCTTTGAAGTGATACAGAAACATAACACTGGTCTACAAGTAAAATGCTTCCAGAATAAAAGTCCTTCAACTTTACCGAATTTGAGTCATAAACAAAGAAAAATTCAGTCCAAAGTCCTAGTTGGTTGTAGTTTCTCAGATACAGTCTTAGGCCAAAATGTGAAATTCTGA